>JAQFZT010000782.1:0-20376 GCA_034696325.1 Camisiidae sp.
GTTTTAAATTTATTATAAGTTTTTATTTGTTATGTCGTCTTGTCCTAAATATTTATGTTTTTCTAAATAAAATGTTTAAAAACTCAAAAACAATAATTCCTATTGAAATTAGAAACGCGCGACCGGACAGCGTCGTAACAAATTGATATTTCAATATAAAGATTAGAGCGAAACAAACTATAAAATATTTAAAATAGAAATTATTGAGCTTAACATCAAATAATTTCTTTTGCATTCCAATACTCTGAAGTTTGCATTTCGGAAATTCTCGAAATTGTTCGGTCGAAAGCAAACAATTCTTCTTCACCGCTAAATATACTGGCGTTTGAATGTTCCTAAAAAGTAATTATAAATATTAAATAAAAGTTGAATTGAAAAATCAACGCCAACACAAACTAACAGTTCCTAATTGTATGCCTAAATCGTCCATTAATTTCCTGTTATCATCAGTTATTCCATCGATTTTGTTGGTTAAGAATAATTGTTTGAGCGGTACTTCAGCAGAAAATAGAACTCTAACGTTATTGTCATAGAAAGTGTCGATTAATATTATGAATCTTCGAGATTGAGATTTCTTTGATAATGACATTTGCGGGATATCTCTTATAATGACAGTATGAAAAAGTTGAGACATTGTTAAGTAATCGATTGCACCCAAAGGCTATACAATCATCAGTTAAATTAAATTAAAAATCAATAAAACTTATTCTCAAGACTTACGCGATCGCACAGTTCATCGAACGTACAGTCGGCAACTCTACCACAAGTCTTATTGAATGTTACATTTCTTTCTTTGATTGTTAACGTTTTTGGACGGATTGTGTCATTTTCACGACTAGAAAATATTTTGAATAAACGATCCAATTGTTGGTCAGCCTTTTCGTCAATTCTTTTAAATAATAAGTTTTGAAAAGAAATTAATTTAAATTAATTAAATAAGTAATTGAATAGACTTACAAAAAATAAATGGGTTGTCGAGAGGGTAAAGATTTTTGCCTATAATCGATACCTGAGTCGAGTGACATAACTTTACAATGTTTTTTCAATAATGGTATGAATGGAAGGAAATTACTTCTTTGCAAACCATTTTTGTATAGATCTCAATATATAATAATTAAATTATAAACAATCGTGTTTTAAAAACGTGTGTTTAATAAATTCATACCATCCGGTGGTCTGTTTGAAGTGGCGATCATTACAATGCCCTTTAGAAACAACTCCTCAAATAATAACTTCAGAATCATAGCGTCTCCGATATCAGTCACTTGAAACTCATCCAAACATAACAGCCACGAATCGTCACAAATTGATTGCGCTACCGATGGAATCGGATTAAACCGTAGCGCAGATTTAGATGAATCCGATATTTTTTGCTGCTTTTTGTATTCATGAATCCCTTTCATTGAGAAACAGTTGTCAAAAAGTCTTCAAAAAGTTGTCAAAAGTGTCAAAATTTATTTCAAATATTATTTATGTTATGTTTTTATCGTAAGTCTCAATAAAAAGTACAAATCAGTTCATTAATCATAAATAAAGCGGAAATACTTTCAAAAAAATCCATTTTAATTAATCATAAAAAATATAGATTTTCACGACTATTATTCGATATCTTTGAATATCTCAGAAGAAACTAATAATGAAAACAAATTTTCTTAATGAAAAGTTGAGTAAAACTTATAATTTGTGAAAAATATGATAGTTTTGAATAAAATTAAATGATTTACTGTTATGAAAGTCGAGCATAAATGAGTGGAAATGTACTCTTCGTTTATATTGATTTTGAATACAACAATTGTCATAAAACATATCCATTAACATTGTTTTTCCACAACCAACTGATCCAAACAAATAAAGACCATTAACTCTTTTGGAAGAATTATCGCGTTTTAATAGTTTATCAAAAAAATTTGGTTTTATTGGCGAATAATTCCTGATTTCGTCGTTTAGTTTCTCTAATTGTTTAATGACTTCCAACTGATAATTGTCTTCTGATAGTAGTCTTGTTCTGACTTTACTTTTATAGACCGATAGTATAGTATTTTTACTAATATTTGAATTAATTTTGGCTGAAATATAAAACATCAATTAATTAAAAATTTAATAAAGTATTGAAATATCGAAATGTTTACAAAAATACTCACAATTCGTACTATAAATTGAACTTAAGCTCAAATATCGACGACTTATATAAAAGTTTAGATTCTTATGATTACTATTTATTATTTTTCTAGTAAATAACATAATAATTAAATTTTTAATTTATATTAATTTAAAAATAAATAGATTTTAACTAAAATTCAAGATCACATGATATGACCTTAACTTAAATCTGAGAAATACTATTACGAAATATATTGTATAAAAAACGTATTTAAAAGTATTGAAAACTGACAGCTATTTTAGTATTAGTTATGGCTTAAGAAAAACTTTTATTTTATATATTATTGAGACGTAATTTGTTATTATTGTGAATATTATTGATTTGTTTGGTTTCCAAAGCAACTAATTCTATACTTTAAATGTGTATTTATTTTCCATATGTTTAGTGAAGACTTGATTTGATTTGATGAACGAAACAATCAGTCGATAATCATATAAAAAATGGAAGAAATATTGACAAAAATAGTGACTGAATGCGAATCATTAAAACTGACACAAATCCTCACTCATTGTCATCAAGCGATTGGTCATTATTTTTCAATTTAATTCATTACTTATTTTCAATTTATAAATTACTTGTTTTATAACTGTTTTCTTACTTTTATTAGAGATAATTTGCGACAAAAGTTCATTACTTCGTTTGCCAATGAATGAAGTGAGAGATAAATGCTGTAAAGTTTTTGAGTTATGTCTTAATAATAATAATAATCATAAAAATAATAAATTAATTACATTTGCAATCAATGGCTTACAAATTATGATTAGACAACAAATCTTTTGGACAGTCAATTGTATGTTATATTGATTTTATTTTGAATTCAAATTTTGTTTTCTCATTAATTTATAAACTAATTGTTTTACTGTAAATGTCATTTAGAAGTGAAATATTTTTTGTTAAACAAATGAGTGATAAATTGAGTCATATTTATGATTAAAATACAAACTAATGTTTAATTTATATTTCAAATATTACTAAAACTTTTTGAAAATGTGTTATGAATTGATAGGTAAAGAAGACGATCAACAATTGCCATCACAACTGATATCATGCATATCATCGACAATACAATCTCAGAAAGAGTCGACACAAGTAGACATGTTATCGCTTTTAACAGAGTTGAGCTGTACTTTACCATCACTCATATCAGTCGATAATATAGAAGATATAATTGAAATCTGTTGTAAACTAACGCCTCAATCAACTAACCATCAAATGGCTATCGAAATGACTGCCAGTCAATCGTGTCATCAATTTATTAAGTACTGTATTAGTAGTGATGATAATAATAGTAGTGATTGTAATAATGAAACTGAAATGAATACTATAGTTGATGAAGAGATTGTACCGCTTTTCAATTTAATTGCACAAAAACTATCGATTACTCACTGCACTAATAACTATAGTATTGCTGTACTATTAAAATGTGTTCATTATATTTTTCTAACGATACCAAATGATTCTGTTGTGATTAATGAAACAATCGTTGATAATATTTGGTAAGTTTCTAAACCATTCGTTTCATTTTCACTTAGTCTTTATTTATTAATAATTAAATGACTCGCTTTTCGCACAAAAAAGAGTCAAATAAATTGCTTAATCATTCAGTTAATTTCCAATAAGAAGTTTTTGGTGATTAAGACCCTCAAAATGTTAGCCTAATTATAAGCGCAATTCAATTATTTTTGGCTCAGCTTAAGCTTTAATGTTATTTAATTTGTGGGACAGGAAGCTATGCGACTGAACATTAACTTCTTTAAGGTCTAAAAATCAATTTCTTCTGTGCTCACACTTTAACTATTCAAATAGACAACAATTAGGTTTACATATACTGTATATTTAGGTGTCAGTTAAATGTTGATCTAAAACAAGATCTCAGATTTAGGTTTTTTAGAATTTGTTTTTCATAAATTAATTTTAATGAATATTTTGATTTCTCTACTCAAATGGAATTTGGATTTTAGGAAAGTGTTGATTCCACTTCTAATTAAGCTTTTAAGTGCTGCTAATATGAGTCAATCATCATTGAAAAGTCAAGAAACTTGTCTACAACAGCCATCAGATGCTAAACAAATAGGTCGCGGGTCTGAATCCTTGTCCAAATTGGATAACACAAATTCTTATAAAAGGCATATCTATAAGTAATCAGAGTTTCAACTTTAGTACAGAAGTTTGGATTATAATGTTTGAGTTTACCCAATGCAATAAAGTTATACTTTAAGAACGTGAAGCTCAACAATATAAGCCACACTTCTTAATGTTTGAGCTTTCAATTATTCTTCAAACTTTCCTTTATTTTAATATAAGAATCGCATCTGAATTACTGAGACTTTTTGGTAGAATAAGTTCATTGAGACCTGTATTGGAGTCATTATTTCATCGAATATTACTCTATCCACCGATTTCTCAGCGAAACGATGCTCTCAAATATATGCAAGAGGTTTGAGAATCCAGTTTTCATTACAATTCATTTCAACACAATTCAAATAAATTGATTTTTTGTCATAGTTTTTAAAGAATACATCATTGATTGTGATAGCAAGTAGTGAACCGTTTGAACGTTTTGGCAAAATATCGCGTTCTAAGGATTTAGATTTATTGCATATGTATGTAAAGTAATATTTTTTCTCCGTTCAAGTTCTCAAGTTTTTATTACACTTCCAATAGAGTCTTGGATTCCCTCGAAGAATGTAGTCTTTCTTCAGACACTACAATCGCATCATTAAGTATATCATGTATTGTCATGTTTTTGCGTTCATTACAATCCATTTGTAACTGTAATGGTCTCGAACAAGATATTATTGAACGCATTAATCAACTTTACCCTAATTTAGAAGATGCAGAGTTTGAAGGCTTTGACGTGAGAAGTAATAAAATTGAATTACAATCCAATGATTGTAATGATAGTCAAACTGTAGCTTTTGAAGTGTTGAGGGAACGAATCAAAGGATATGATGCAGACGATGAGATAACTGATAATTGCGAAGAAGTCATTGAAGACAGACCCACAAAAATTGACGAACTAAACAAAAATCTTTCAAATTTCAAAATCGAATCTTTCAAATCAAAGTTGAGTGAAATATTGAAATCGAGATCACTTGATAGTAATACTGATAGTCAAGAAGGAAATGTTGATGAAGTTGAAAAAGAAGATATCGATAATAAACATTTGAATGGTTCTGATAATGAAAATGACAATAACATACCGCTTAATAACACCGAAAATGATTGCACTGATGAGAGAAAAGAGAAGTTCGTCAAAATGGAAAGTCTTTCGACTAACTATGAAGAAGTTGATGAATATCAAAGATCTGTGACAAACACTTCGACTAGTAATACTGAAGGACCAGAATTTGAAGATTGTGTTGAAGAAGAGTTTACTAAAAATGATTTGACAGATACTTCAAGAAAAAAAGACGATCAGCAATGGATACAAGAAAATTGTCAGAATAATACTGAACGAGTACACCAAGAAAGAGATAACGCCAGACTTTTTATCAAAGCTTTAAAAAGATTTTTACCGTCACTTTTGTCGTTTAGAAGTTCAATAGAAGCTGACGAAGCATTACAAGTGTTTGCTTCTAATTATTGTAAAGGTTGTCATTTTCCTCATTGTTATGTCTTTTTTGAATCAATTTTATATTTGTAGAGCTTTGGAATCAACAAAAAAGTCTTTCTACGCAAAACAAATCAGATAACAATTCAATATCTCATATAACAATAGTGAACGCGGACGGCATCTATTTGTCCACTTATTCAGCACTTTTACTAAATTTAAAACTAATTCATTCCAATTTCTATAACAATGCATGTCTTACTATTCCATTAACAGAGGTATTTAACTAGCCCTTTATTAAGACTATTCTTGTGACTTCTCTACTAATGCTTCTTTTCTCGACCTCTAATAACTTTTAACTGTTAGCAAGAATTTATCGATGAGATACACAACAGCGGAATTCTAGTCTATATATCATCCTATTGGTTGGCAGAGCTCTACCAAAGAGTATTAGCCGATAATTTACTTTCAAACGCTGGATATAAATGGGAATCTCAAACAAATGTTGCACTCATTAATTTATTAACGGGTATTCAAATCATCTCCACTTTTCATATTTTCAACCTTCAAAGTTCTGAAGATTATTTAAATTAATGAGTTTCTTGTCTTTTCTTCACATGCTTTTCACATCAACTTTAAGATGTTGATGGACTTGACAGCTGTCAACCCGGAGCTCAACAGTTGTCAGACTACCGTAGGCTTGAAAGAGCAGTCACTCATCAAACACAAGAAAAACTGCCTGAAACAGAAGCCGCTCATAAGTTGGTCAGACGTTTATTGACAGCATTTTGGGACACAATTCTCGGATGTCTTGGAGTTGTGTTTCGTGCTGATTGCAGTAACAATGAATTAATCACTTCAAATGCTTTGAATATTTTGTTGGGAAGCGATAATAAATCGATGGTCGCTAAGAAAGAAATGGTAAACATAAACTCAATTATTTGTTTTTTATTATTTTTCTCATTTCTTTGATATATTCCGGAAAATAGATAACATCAAGTTTAGATGGTTTGCAAATAGCGGCCAAATTATGTATACAATTAGGCTTACAATCGAGATGTGATACTGTCTTCGAATTATTAGCGCTTTCGGTGATTCAAAACCAGTCCAAAGCAAACGATAACACAATCAGTAAGAAAACTAAACAAATGAAGCGAAGTGTGATGGAAGCCCTTAAAAATAGGTCGTCATTCTGTCTGCACACCTCTCATGTATTGAGTTTACAGGTATTATTGACCAGTTGTCTCGAAATCGGCAGTCATTGCAATCCCTGCTGGAAATATGTGTTCAAATGTTGCCAATATATCACGGAATTAGAACATAATTACTTCACATCAAGACATTCATCTCTTTTGACTAGTACTCGAACATCAATTTCTTCGTTAATTAAATCCTCAAACAAACAGTCGGACTTTGATTTGAATTTAGCACCAATTAGTGAAATAGATTCCACATCAATGCCTGGTATTCATGAAAGTGAAGACATAAATATGGAAACTTGTATTAATAATTTGATCGCACAAACGGCCGCTCAAAGCAACGAATGCATTTTAAAAGTACATTATTTTACAGCTAATATTCAATTTTTCACTGTATTTTTTCATTCAAAAGGATAAACAGTTGGAACGTGTTATTGATATATTGTCTCATTCAGTCGATCGACTCTTTGAAGACGCGGCACAAAAGTTGAATTTACGATCGCTTATTAACTTTCTGACAGAACTCTGTCATTGCAGTCGAGAACAACTCTCACTTCTCAAAAAGGTAAACAATTTTCAAATTCTTCAATTATGTTCAAAAAACATATTGAGAATCCTTTTAATTTTGATCAGATGGAGAGCAATGCTAACTCATATTCAGGAAAATCTCTTTTGTTGTTCCGATTGAGTGATGTTATACTGAGATGTGCCAAAAGTGGTCGACCACTCTTGCATTTTATGAAGTGTTGGTCAGTAGTGGCCTCACATTTAACAGAGACGGCGTGTCATTCGGATCATTCAGTGGCTAAAAAATCCATTTCAACTCTTCATGACATAATTAATGTGATTCTTTCGCTTCACAACGAATTACCACATTTTCATTTTAATGAAGCTCTTTTCAAGCCGTTCGAAAATTTATTACTATTAGAGTTATGCGATACCGATGTTCAAGAATTGATAATCAGCTCTATATGTGAGTTTGTTGAGGGAACTAATGAAGAGATTCGTTCGGGTTGGCGTTCACTCTTTGGAGCACTTCGTGGGATACGTTTGCCTCCAATCTCTCCTTCAGCGCCAAATCTTGTAGAGCTAGAATTGGAAAGAGTTCGTCAGTTACGGGTTATTTTAGATATCTTTGAAGCCTTTTTGCACACCGATAATCTACAAGTTTTCGCTAATGCAGCCGTCGATTGTTTATTATGTCTTCTCAGACTCATTAAAGGTCCGCCGACTGTCATCAATGGAATAAATAGTGGTAAATGAATGTATATTTGCTATCAATTTATTTTTATCGATTAAAATGTGTTGACAGATGAAACATCAAACTCGGAATCGCCTGATTTATGTCTAATATCTCTAAAATATGTACACCAATTCGCATCAATGTTGCGGTCTATGTATCAAATGCCCGCCTGTCCTATGTTTTCATCAGCGCGTAGATTACAATCATGTATTGACACTAAACTAATAGACACGAGTCATCTTTCAGAGAAAGTAGAGTTAAAAATAGAAGTGACACTCGAAGAGTTGGACAGACCCATCAAAATACTACACGTCTGGTTTCTACTCATCGATGAATTAACACTAGCGATAGAGACCTGTCATAAGAAGCATAAAATCTCTGCAATGGAAATGTTATTCAATATGTTAAAGTCTCTGATTGAAATACCTGGTAATGAATGATTTATTTGTACTTTTGCGTGCATTATAAGTTGAAATGTTTTAATTTCAGGTCCAAATTTCGCTATTTATTGTTCTAATCATATACTTTTGCCTTCACTCCAACGTTGGACTCGGGCTACTCTTATTGATCAAAACAACATAACACTCGACACAACTATTGCTAACCACTCTTCACTCGCAACATTACGCCATTTGTGTGGTTTAACCGCTGATTTAATTGTAGACAACATTCAACTATTAAACTATGACTCCAATGGTCACGATTTATCCGAATCTACTCTATTAGGCATTAATTTAATGTTAAAACAATCATTATTAGTGTTTATCGAATGTTTAAACGGCGAATATCATGAATCTTTAGCCAAATTGAGCTGCGCTTGTATTCGGTGAGTAAATCATAACTCTATAACTTTATAAATATTTATAATTCATTTGCAAATTATACACCAAATTAAAGCCCATTCTTTTATCTCTCTTCTCATATAGTTTTCATTAGGAGAGTATATATATTCTCGATTTTATTACAATTTAACTAAACTTCAACTCAATATATGTTTACCAGTCTATGCAAAAACTCCATTGAAAATAACATTGATTTCAAAAAAGTGAAAAGATATGGCTTTTTTTGTTTTTTATATGATCCTCAACTTTGGTTGTGTGAAAATAAAAGCTTTCTTTTTGTTGTAAACTAATCAAATCCATGAAAAATTTTAATTTCTGGAATGAATTTTCTTCCAAAATTAATTAATTTTCATTTTAACTAAAAATAATTAAAAAAAACGGCTTGAGACATGTTTTGGATTCACCGAAAATGCTATAAAAATCAAAGTATATATTCTATAGCTATGAAAACTATATCAAAAGATGGATAAAATAATGGGCTTTAATCTGATTTATTATTCGTAAATGAATGTCAAATATTTATAAAGTAATTCTTAATTAAATGGGGAAATAAACCCTCTGTAAAACCTGTCCCCCAGAAGTTGAAAATTTGATTTTCTAATATTCTGTGACATCTTTAATGACTCGTTGATCCGATAAATAATTATATTTTGAATCTTGAATAACAAACATAACAAAAGTGAAGAAATGTTTATTAATGTTATGAAAATTTGATTTTGCATTAAACGAATACCATATTATGCCATTAAAAGGCCTATATATGAGTATATACTTTATTATCGCGAATATCGACTTTGCATTAACACACTCTCATTGATCGTTATGTGAGTGTTATGTGCGATAATTTATTGGACTTTTCTCTTAAATCTCGCGCTTTCAAATGATATTTTGCATCATTCATCAGTGACATACTCTTTCTCTCAAATCTTTGAATATTGGCATTTCAATAGTTTCCACAGTATTCGGGCTTTAATTCACTTTTTCCTAAAAATCATTTCTTTTTCATAAAACTTTTTGGAAGACTTATAGTTAGGAAGTTTTTGGATTTTTTCGAAGACTCTTCGATTAGGTTAGGTTTTAGTTGCCCAGAGATTTCAAAGTCTATCAAATATATTGTTTTGAACTTTCTTTAAAGTCTATCAAATAAAACGAGTTTCGTATTGGATTGCATTCACATTTATCTCAACTTAATTGCAGATTAAGTTGAAATAAATAGTTATTTTTTGAAAGTATTATTTAAATTGTTTGTCTTATTGCTTGAGTTAAACTATGTATTAGTTTTTGAGACCGAAAACAGTAGTCATTTAAATACTGAGAAGCCGTACCGCAAGCGGTGCACCAAATGCTTCAACTCTTATAGACATTATAAATGACTTTTAGCCCTATTTCCAAATACTTGTATAATTAAAATTTTATCGTTCTCTCACTCTCTTTACTCACACTCTCTGTTGCCTTCTCTACATCTCCTTATCTTGAACTGACTCTTTTGACTCTAAAAGTGTTTTTCATTATTTGAATGCTGTTAAATAGCCATTTAGTCGATTAACTACAGTATTATTAATCACTGTCACTCTCAACACAATACTGATAAAGCATCAAATTTTGCCAAAATTCAAAAAGAGGGACAATTTTATTAAAGCCTTATTTATTCATTTAAATCACTTTTACATTGAAAATATTTTGTCTTCAATTTTATGAGTATTTTCTAATATTCTAAAGGATATTAAGTCTTAGAAAGAATCACAACCTGAAGCTTAGAGTGATGTGAGTGAGAAATAATTATTATCAAAACACTTCATCTCAACTCCATGTCATTACACAATTAATGAAAATAAATCAATTTATATTTTTCAAATCATGTTTCAGTTTATTTGAGATATATATTAGAAATAATAGTATTATTATTCATTGGATTCCACTGTCTTTTGACACCAATGAGACCAAAGAGGAGTTCTTGTAAAAAACTCATTTTCATCAGACTTAAGCACTAATGCTTTTGTGCCAAACTATTGTGTAATTCATAACTCTTTATTTCGAGTTTGAGTTGAGCCAAACCACGGAAACTATTCAAAATTCAAATCTATAGTTCCCGTAGAATGTGATTCTTGAAGAAAATAAACTTCAGTGTAAAAGAAAACTTCAAATGAATAAGAATTCATGTAAAGCTATCATTGACATGAAAAGATGGAAACTAAACATATTGATTATGATCGAAAAATATGAGGAGTTCTAAGGTTTTGGTGTTTATTCATTCCGTAAACTGGTTTCCAAATCGAATCTTTGACCGGTTTTACGAATATGAAAAATACACAATAGAAAGTATGCGAAAATCTGATGAAAACCATTGCATTGAATGCAAATACAACCACCAATTTTTTCTTTAAACCACAACTTCATTGAACTTCTGTTTCTGAAAATATCTTCCATTATTAACGATCATTGGATAACATGATTCCACTTTTTATATCTGTATTGAAACAAATAAAATATTTGTGATTATTGAACTTTAAATCAATTGATAAATCATCTCAAATATTATCATCAAATTATCTCTTGGAAACCAAATGAATTTCTCAAAATGAGAGAAAACTGAAATTTAATCAACTTATTTTGATATCTCATAGACTCATATTAAATGTTGGAAAATGATGTTAAAATATTATTCAATATGAAAATTATCAAACAAAGCAATTCTAGATTTTACAATAACTCAATTTAAATGTGTTTTTGTCTTACACTTATAATAATTTTAAAATAATGCTTAGTTATTGATAGTTATATAACATCTTTAAAGCTATTTGAAATCTAATCAAATTTACATTGAATTATGAAAAGTTTATTTAAAGGTGGAATAGAGTTCTTTCACTAACGGTTTTCATTTGTTGTCCTTTTCCATATTGACTAAGTTTACTCATGAGAGTTTCGGGCGCATAAAACTACTTTATCAAACTTTTCGACTGAATCTAAGCTCACGCTAAGTGTATAAGAGGCTATTTATCTTTTTATATAATCAATTCTTAAACTCTTAATAATCAGTAAAAGTTTTTATATCATGTTTTTAGCAAGTTTTTCATACAGTTATGATTATGAAACATGAAAATTCCACAGCTATACAGTAGTTCCTAATTCTGGTGATCAATCAGCGCGAGGAAGTTCTTATTCATTGTTGTCTAACCTTAACTTAAAATAAGTGATTTTGTAAACATTCGTAACTTAAGCCAACTTCACAACTATTAAGAAATTTTTATTATTGTTTAGTTCATTTCAAATCTTATTTATTTAACAATTAAAACAGTTCTTCAAATATAAAACTATATTCAAAGGCAAAGGTTTTCGATCTAATCTGAGATCATCTCCAAAGAAGTCAATGTATAAGAAATTTGTTGAATGATTTCCTAAACAATTAAAACAAAGAAATAAATTATTAAGAAATGAATTCTCATGAAAATGACACACGATTTCTTTTATAGCCACATATTATTGTCAGTTCGCATACATTTTGATATTATTTTATGGGAAACAACAATTGATTGCATATCAATAGCCCATAGAATTACTTTAGAAAAAATCACTGCTTTAATAAATGCGTTCAACAATAAGAGCCCAAATTTTTTCGATGATTTGGATCAAATCAAAGTGATTACTAAACGAGATTCAAACGAAGACAGCGAACAGTTGTGTCGTTTATCGCAACAGATATTCTTATTGGACGCTCAAAAAAGTTCGGTTCAAACAAATAAATGGGAAGATTTAAGTAATAGCACTAATTTAGTATCAATTGGTGACAACCGTTCGTTCACTTTTCTCATCAATTCTAATCAAGATAAGGAGCAATTGAGGTAAACAAATGTTGTAAACTTTATTTTGTCTAATCTGTAAAAACTATATGTCAATTAGTATTACATAACTCTGTTTCACATTTCATTTTTAATAACTTTTAGTCATAAATAATAGTATTTTATATACTTATCAAAGTTTTGAAGAGAAAATAATGAAATCAATGGTTAATAAAAACTTATTTGAAAAAGTAAACTAACGAATAGGGCTCATAGTATACATCAATTTATATAATAAACAAATTGGTCTATATATCAACTCATGAGACAAATATATTTGGTTTTAAACTTTACAATTATCTCAAATTCTAAGAGTTGTGA
Organism: Camisiidae sp.; assembly: GCA_034696325.1. Classification (NCBI taxonomy): domain Eukaryota; kingdom Metazoa; phylum Arthropoda; class Arachnida; order Sarcoptiformes; family Camisiidae; species Camisiidae sp. The sequence goes on from JAQFZT010000782.1 coordinate 13,156, forward strand.
TAAATAAAAATCATTTCATGAGTCAAACATATAGTAAACTAATTTTCTATTCAAATGTAAAGTCATTAAAATAATACTCAGTCATTAAGAAAATCAATGAGTCTTTTGTTTTGCAACTTATAATAGAGTTCTCGTGAAATATTGTCATTAAAATGATGAGGAATTGAATGTTCACACATTTATGGCCATTGATAGGCGCAAAGTTGACATTCAGATAGTTATTTGAATTTCCAAATAGTCGATTGAGACCACATTTTTCTTCTTTTAGCCTTAACTACAATATCTTCATCACTCGCATCATCTGCAGAATGTTTTTTGCGTTTAGGATTAAAAGAACAATTCTCTGAATGAGACTTTAAATATTTGAATGATAAGATTTGTTCACATCCATGATTCCAATAATTGCAGTGTATTTTTAATTCCGATAACATTTCATACACTAGTTTTGATGCTTTATTTGCCGGTAAATACGGACCTGAAATCAATAAAATTCATTTTTAATCAAATGTTTCAAAAGAAATAACTTTGTAATAAACTTTTGTATAGATTTATTGAATAATTTTTAAGATTTCATACTAAGCCTATGTCTCCGATTAACGCAAACTTTATGAAAATCTCTCCAATCATTCAAACACTGTCTGCAATACAATTCTTTACAACACGGAATCTTTACCGGATTTAATAATATTTCATTACAAATACCACAAGAAAGTTCACTTATCAGGTCAGGCGTCAAGTTTGTGAATCGATTCTTTGGTAATCCCACCATATTTTGAGTGACAAATTTCAAGATTTTATTTATTAACTGATAGAATCAATTTAAGTAACACTTTTAGTAAGAATAAAAATAAATAAAAACTACAATCCTATGAAGAAATATTAATTATAATTGAAAATTTCTGATCATAATAATTGTCAGATTAAATAAAATAAATGAAAATTTTTCAATTACTGGATCTCTTGAGTACTTTATAATTATTTTGATGAGCAGTGAAGGGAATGCACACCTTTTCCACTCAATAACTATAATCAGACCCAATATTCAAACTTTTTATGACTTTTGAGTCAAAGATCATTAGAAACTTTGAGTGGGATCGCACTTGAATTAATTATAACCTGAATAAATATGACATATCGGTTGAAACTGTCACAAATCACTTCAAATCGAATGAGTTAAAAGTTTTTAAAAACTAGTTTCTAGTCATATGAGCTTTAAATTTTGGTTAATTATAGAAAACTTTATTCTTTTTTGAGTTTATTTTGATTGAAAAGCTTTAAATTTAGTTAAGAAAATATTTCCTAATGATTGAAATGACATTTAAAATATAATCTGATTAATAACTTTTGAAATTAATTGAATAGCATATCATATCGAGTATTGATAATACAATTGACTTGTCATTGGCTTACATTACAAACACTGTCTTCATTACTATTGTCCGGCATCAGTCCTCTTATGCCACACATTGAAAAATTTGTTTCCTCTTCTCAAACATCAAAACCTTCCATACTATCGATGGATATCAATCAATACAGAACTTTATTGTCATTATTAGAGCACTCCTATAGGTATTTACATTAATCATTACATCTTTCATATAATTTAATAGACAATAGTTTTAAAACATTTCGTTATATTATTTCAAAGCTTTTAAATAGTAAATACTTTTCATATTAAATCATTAGTTTAAACAATTTTCTATTTCCAAGAATCTCTTGTGACTTTGACTCGAGACCGGGTCTAAAGTTTTTAATGCAAAAGATCAGTCGCAGTGAAGTTCCATCAAATTTATATCAATTTTCATCACTTGTTTGGTCGGTTCAGTTTATGATCAACTTCTACATGAGCTCAGAAGAAAAGCTGCGAAACACCGAATATAGAGATTCATTGAAACAATTATTCACTGAATTATGCGATAAATACACAGATTATGTGCAATTAAGTGATACAAACGACATCACTATTGATGATATCTGTCACCAGTCATTGTTTTTTCTTCAGGCATCTAATGCTGAATTGGCAGATATTATTGGCAGCGATAAAATCATTAAAAATAAAAGCGATGAACTAATAGATAATAAAGATCATGAAAACAGTGAGTGTTCAAATAATTTTGAACTAAGTTTTTAAGAAACAAATTTTGAAAGAACTTTTGCATATGTTTTCTATTTCTGATAAAATGAAAAATAGACTTAAATGATGAAAAGAATGTAAATCCTGAGGATGACATGAAAATATATCGTTTGGCGACTGAGAAAAAGATCGATTCATTGATGGCTCAGTACAAAAAATTCAAAACACAACACTCGCCAATACCTCCAACTATTACTGAAACTCAGGTCACAAAAAAGGCATCATTAGAGAGAAAAGCATCAAATGATAGACAACAGATGAGCGCTGAAAAGGATAATCAAAAATTAATTATTAAGGTTTTGATTGAACTAAAATTGAATATTTAATAAACTGTTTGACAATTCATAACCTTTTGTTTGACAGGACGGACAGGCATTCATAGCATTGTGGAGTGAAGTGATCACATCTGCTATTGATCTCCACTTATCTCTGCCTTTAAATCAATTTAATTATTTAATGCCAGCATTTCTTCCATCAATTCAGACATTAATTGTTTACAGTAATAATAAAAAATTGAGAACTTGCATCGCTTTATGGATGAGCAAAATCGCTAATAATATAATTGATAAATTAGAATAACTTTTGATGTATTATTCAATTTATTGTTATTTATTATTTATCATATATTTATATCTCAACTAAATATTGTTATTAATGTATTTTTGATGTTTCTGTTATTAAATAAACTCAAATAAATCTCGAAAAGTCATCAATCATTCATTCAGAAAGTTTTTCGAAGTTGAAAAAATAGATTTTTGAAAGATTAAATCAAATTTTGAATATTAATATCTTTATATAATCCGATCATAACTCAGACTTAACTGATTAAATACGAGTGTTTATACTTATTTAAAAGTATTAGTTTATATATATATTGATTATTAAATACTCTAATAAAATGTGACAAAATTGAATGATACGTAACTGACCCGCAAACGATTTAGTGTGCATTATATCTCATTTGACTCATCTTGAGTTGACTCGTGAGCACATCTTTAAAAATAGATTCACTTTGAAAAACCTAAGTTCTAGTTCATGGTAAATGTTTGCCCAAAGTTTTATTCTTTTTACTAATATTTTTGCATTCAAATTGTGGCTTATTTTAATGCAGAGAAAAAAGTTTGCCATAAATGCAAATTAAAAGTTGAACCCAATCTCTGTCATATCGATATAATCTGAATTGAATTTATTGAAGTAATAGTGAGAGTATAGTATTTTATTGAAAATAGTTGATTAAATATTTCGATAAAATAGAATATAGGCTCCATTGAGCAGATCGTTTGTTAAGTTTTCGACAGTTGTAACAGTTTCGTCATCAAACAAATACCACTTTTCAGATTCAAATTTACAATAACTATAATAATGACCACTTGAACAACAGTTTCCACAGTGACAAATGCATGCAAACAACTCAAAGCTTTTACAATTTATAACTATACTGTCATTTATTATTATAGCTTTTGATATTTTTTGTCCATTGTTTCCAAATTTTTTCAGTTGAAATATTAAAATAAGTGGACATTTATTGAAATGAAGAGCTTTTACTGATTTCCTTTTCTGTTTGCATTGAGTACAGGTTGGCATCGAATCATTATCGAGCACTTCTTCTTCTGTGTACTTTTTGATGCAATCATTAATATCACACTCTTTTTCACTTTCCGGTAAAGACAATGAAATGTCCCAAAAGGTATCCCAAGAAAAGCTTTCTTTATTACAATTAATGCATTTAATAGTTGAAGTCAACTGACCCACAAATAATTTCACGAGATATGAGTTGTCCATATATTCGAGGTATTGATTCCACGACTCTATTGCTGACTTTGGTTTCTGTCTTTCTATCCGTTTTCTATTCTTCGCATAATTTACTTCTTCATGTATTCCATCGATTAAAAACCTCAAGAATTCTTGTGCGTCATGTTGTTGTCCGCTTACAAATTGTGATTTGAATTTTATAAACCTAGACTTGAATTGTTCAGGTCTGATATATTTATCCTTAGATGTCATCATTAATTTAAATAACTCTGAAAGTGAGCAATGAAGTGGTCCTGAACTCTTATGTCCCACAATATATTGACGAAATTCTTTGATCGCATACAAGGCTTGTAATGAGCTATTGATGTAACACGTATTGCCTAAATTTTCCAAACCTGTCAAATAATATCCTGCTGTCATTATATGAGAACTCTTCTCAATATTTGATGCAAATAATGATCCTTTCGTTTTCTGTCAAACATAAAATTAAAACACAATTTTCTGATTGAGTCCTATCTATAAACTAACAATTATTCAATTCTAATAAAACAAATAAAATAATTACTATTTTTACGTGATTTCAGATCAAGAGTTTTTGACCATTTTTGTAACAGATATTCAGCGAAGTTGTGACAGAGTTTATATCGAAATATTTTTTGCCGAAATGATTGTTAATTTTATAGTAAAGTGACGGCTATTTTGAGTTAATTATTTTGAATTATAAAAACACGCGATTGAAAAGAATCTGTTTTAAAACAAACTTTTTCCGACTCATATTCGAATATATTTTGAAATTGAAATTTTTTTATCTGAGTGTAAGGAGAATCTGAAAATGTCTGTCATAACACTGATCTAAATAAGAGTTTCTACACTACGATTACTAGAATCCTTAAATAGCACAATACGCTTATCTTCTGATTGATTCCTATATTTTGCTCATCACTTGCGAACTCATTATTTTGTTCTATAAAACTTTATGTAATCTCTTTTTGTCTACATTTATATATATTTTGCATTTATGGAAAAATTGGATTAGCCTTAAGTCAAATCAAAACATTAATACCTAATGAGTTTGTGGCCTAAAGACCGAAGAACAGAATAAGTTGTCCAAAATATGGTCCTTTCAATGCTTTAGTCATTGTTTTATTGGTTTAATTTGGTTTCGAACTTAATTTAAGAAGTTCTTAAGACAATCTGAATTGAATGGAACTCATGGAAAGACTTTAGAGTTAAGATACAATTTAAATGACTTTTTAGAAGTTTGTGATGACTTTTCTACAAATATTGAGGAAGTTTTCGAAACACAATCTTGTGTTATCACATTTGCATGATTTCAACTTCAAGTTCTCTAAAATAAGTTGTTTTAACTCAATCGAACTCAATAAAAATGTGCACACATTGAGGTCCAAACCAAGAATATGTCCCTCGAATTATACAAAAGTATTTTAAATATAATTATTGTTAGAAATCTATACAATAATTTTAGTCAATTATAGCTAAAAGTATGATTCATTTATGTGTTAGCCATTAAGCAAAATCTTAACTCAAAAGTAGTCATTTTCATAAGTGAATCAAACGCTTTTTGAAGGTTTACTATACCTTAAATAAGATGAATTTGAATGAAATTTTTATTGAGTCAAGAATTTGATGGAAGAAATTTTTGAGCCTGAGAGGCGTCATCCACTCACGGCCTGCCAAAGAAACGGTTATTTGCTCAGCAAAACTGGACAAAGTTGCAGAAAATCAAAAATACTAAAAAAATGAATGAATACGCGAATTTTTATTTAGCTGAAAACTTTTTGACTTCAAAGTTACTTCACCTCAAACTACAAAAACTAGAATTTTCGATGAACTATAACATTGTTATGCTTTGGCCAAAAATCTTCATATCTGTATCAAATGAAAGCTAAAAAGCTTTTTCAAGATATCATTTTGATATGAATATTGGATTGCGATTCCAGTAATTATTCAATATGAATAAACAGGAATTTGAAATGGATAAGAATATGACATTTTGAAAGAGCTTCTAAAAGCTTTCATTTGATACCCAGATGAAGATTTTCGGTCCGAACATAACAAGATATCATATTGATATGAATATTGGATTGCAATTCCAGTAATTTAGGTTTTATTATTTTTTATGTATTTTTGCTTTGTTATAAAATTGAATATGTTTTTATATGAATAAACAGGTATCAAATTAAAGTCTATGATTATTGACATAACCTCCTAATTAGTGGTGTGCAATGCATTGGATGTTAACTCAAATGATTGAGATTGTGGTAGAAAGTAAAAGGTGTCCAAAGAGCTGTCCCGTCCAGAGTCCAAAGTTGACTTGAATAAAAATCAATAATGAGGTTAAGTTCGAAATTATTATTTTATTAATTAATTTATAATTCTAATATTAATTATATAATAATAGCAATATTTTAGTGATATCTTTGTTTTATGAAAAAGGCAAACATAAAGCCCAATACTGATAATCCAATCCATGGTATGACAAACAAAAGGTCCACTGTCACCACAATACTAAGAAATATAATAAACCCTATCTGAAGAATCGTGAAAATAAGTGTCAATAAGAAGTGCTCTTTATATGCGCCGACTAGACCGAGAACCGCATTGGCAGCAGACAGGACTGTGGTCACGGCCAAGTTTATGCTGTCTTTTCTGCTAATATTTTGATGGATCCCATCCTGAACGAAATACACGAGCATTGATACAAATACAATGATCAGAAATATCAAACTTATTTTCATAATCGAGAACGTGTTCACCATTGCTTTGCTGTTATGTTTCGAATGGGTATCGGCTCAAAAATTTTCATCAAATTTCACAATAAATTCTCTTCTTTCAAAAAATATAGCACTTTTTCTTAGAAAAAACTTCAATTTGAGTGTCGAGCTGTTGAGAGATGAGCTCATTTTATAAGCTTTAATCAGTGAACTCATGAAATATTTTGATGCACTGAAATGTCTAAACTCGAACCCAACTCTTAGTTGAGCCCTATTTGCTGTCATACTCTGAAGAACTTGACAAGTTTTCAAAAAACTTCAATTGAATGAAAAATGAGTTGAAATCATGTTAACATTAATAAAGAAAAGTGATTGAGAAATAAAGCAAATCGTAATATGTCTAGACATAATGCGGAACGAGTTTACTTCGCATCTGTGATGTGTAGTTTCGACCGCTGAGAACCAATCTGAAGGATTTTGATTTATTTATTCATTTTTTGAGAAATAAGTACAGTAACAATAATTATTAAGGGCTCGGTATCTATTATTATGACCTAACTTTTACGTAACGTAACTTGTAATAATGTGTTCATTTTTCTA
>JAQFZT010000783.1:0-20376 GCA_034696325.1 Camisiidae sp.
AAAGTTCAGGATTTCCCTTAAAACATCAGTTTGAGTAATAGAAAAATCAGTCAGAGTTTCATATAAATTGGACTCAATTAACGATTTATAATCAGGAAAGCTTACATCACTATATTTTGAGAGAAAATGTTGAGAAAAAGCATCACTTATATCCTTATCATTATGTATAATAGAGCTGTCAATACATCGAAATATATGAGATTTTGTTGACTCAGTATTTTTCTTAATATTTTTATATAAAGACTTGAAATTACCTGACTTTTCAGTAATTTTTTGAAACCTTTCCGAATGAAAATTTTCCAACATAAGGCCTATTTTTTCATACGAATACTGAATACAAAATTCATAATATTTGTCATTTGTTTGGAAAAACAATTTGAAAAGTTTGCTACGCCGCTGTTCACTCGCGCGCTTCTCATTTCAATAGAATCATAGTTTTGGAGGTTTTTAACATTTTATTTAGAAAAACATTAAAGCATAGGTTAAGACGACATAACAAATAAGAGTTTACAATAAATTTAAAACATTTAAACTAAAATGTTCGCATTGGATCCAAATTGTTCTTAAATCTTAGGTCTCCTAAAGTTGACTCCCAGTAACAGAAAATAACTTAAACTTATATAATAAAAATGATAAGTAAAGCATGAAATTATCACATGATTTTGATGACATATTAGTTTAAAAAAAAGTATAATAACTTGAAAACAACTAAATAGAAAATATGCGGAAATCTGGTATCAAATAAATTACAGGATATGCCTCTGCGTAACAGCATTAAGCTTACCTAAAGTGCTTATTGAAATGAAAATATATTAATTAGCTTCACTTTTTTTGAAAATACCGTAAGCGAATCAACACTAGTATTTTCATTGCATTTCAGCACAACAAATCCCTCATATCATTCACTTATAGGGATGGGTAAAGTGTAATTACAATATTATTACAGGGAAAATTACGTGTAATATTACGTAAAATTACACATAGTGTGTGTCAAATTCTTTACTATAAACACGCTATAATTCTTTCAAAAGATCAGAACCGATGACCAACTGTCCAGATTTTGAGTTTGATTGGAAATTTTTAATGAAAAACTTGACAAATTTTTAGTTTGATGACAGATTTAGTTAAGAGGCAAATATGTATTAATATGTATTAATGTGGATTACGTTTTCTAGTTTATCAATAGGAGCCATGGGGATAATGGAGCTGTACGGACATCACAGTTTTCTCTATTTCTATTCATTTAGAAACAAGTATTTCAAAAATGCAATCATAACTTATATTATAAGTTATGAAGAAGTTTTAAGTGAAACAAACATTACAGAGAATGTAATGACAGAACTTACAAACGCAAGAACTAAATTGAAATTCATTATGAAGATTCCGCATGATTTTGGTCTATTAGCGCATCGATTCGATGCTTCTTGCAGATATAGAAGCATTTCAATGTTGAAATTCTTGTCAATAGATTCAGAAGTAGAAAAACATTGATTAACAATACGTGTGATTTGATTTATGTCGTATTTTGAGTCGAAATGACCAACAATTATGATGGTTGTTATGAGTAAAGTATAAGTAATAATTATATCGATTGAATTAATAGCAGTTAATTGTAAGCTTCCGGGATTTGTGGTTATTTGAGTGATCAAAGCACAAGTTCTTATAAACATTTCCATTAACCAAACAATTGGTATGAAACCGATTGAACTATTAAGACATTCAATAGTGTATTGCAACTGAATTTCATCAGTTCTTAATTTTCTCAGTTCTGCTATATTCTGTCCAAAAGACTTCGTTAGCAAATAATTAAAATGCTTTTTTCTCATGCGATAAATAATGAAATTGGTTTGAATATAAATTAATATCTGTAGTAAACACGATCCAAAAACATAAACAGAAGCAGATATTTCAGTGACAATTCCCAAAATCATTAGTATCACATAAGATACTTCTTTCCATTGATTGGGACCATAACTATCAGGATTTTCAATAGCAAAATGAATAAATAAAGGAGTTATTATTAGAAAGCAAATCAGCCAAATAAGTGAAAGGAAAGTCGAAAAGTTTTTTATTATCTCTTCACTAATGGCTTTTGATAAGTTGTCTATAAGTTTGTAAAGCATACTATGTTTCAGTCCGTATATTAAGTAAGAGATCAACGAAATCAAAGACTTGATATTCCAGGAAATGGTAAAGAGCTCCAAATTCTTGTATAAAATTATGGCGAAAATAAAATTGAATGATAACATCAATGTTGATATGATTTTCATTAATATCTGGATGTGTTTTCTTTTGTAGTTCGACTCCAATCCATAGAACAAGAAAATTGTATTCATGTAATGAAATAAATTTTTGTCTGTCATTATTAGTTAGCAATTAATGAATTGATAAATGAATATGAATTCTATAATCAACTTTTTCAACTTATATCTCAAATTCAATATAAAGTCTTGACTTAATTGTTGACTTTGACAGAAAACTATTATTTGAACTGTTGTTACAATATATTGATTCTTTAGCTGCAAATGTTTCTCATACTATTGATTTACACAATAATCTGAATAATAAGTTTTCATTGATTGGCATAATACCTGAGACTCTAGTATTAACATAAAAGATAGATCTGAAACTTATCAAAACAATTTTTGATATTGAAAAAGTTTCAACTCAAAAAATAACTTAAATTAATGAACTGATGGAAAATAAACTTAACTTAAAGAGTATGACAGTGTTTGAGAGACACAAAGGCTCAGATTAAAAATGAAAAATTAATACGAGTCCTATACATCCTATTCTTCTACCTTCTGTAGTTAATATCAAATTAATTGTAATATTTTTTTACTTTTTAAACTTTAATACAAGGTGAGACTGGAAGGCTAATGCTCGCTCGTCAGTTTAGTTTCTTTAAATTTTGTTAGGCTCAGGCTCTCCACAAGCTCAGCCAAGCTCAGGCTCAGGCTCGGCCAAGCTCAGGCTCAGGCTCAGGCTCAGGCTCAGGCTCAGCCAAGCTCAGGCTCAAAAGCTAGAGCCTTGCGAAACACTGATCCCATTCAGTTTATTCTAAATGAAATAGAGTTCAATTTAGACTTGAGTAAATAATTGAATGGTATATTGATTTTTGATATCATTGAACTTAGCCAAACTTCAGACTCAATCATAATATATTAAAGTAATATTTGGGTTGAAGTGAAACTTTTTCATTTAAAAGTTAAGCAAAGCTTATAAAACATTCTCAGCTATTACGTCAATCAAGAGATAAAAGTATAAGCTTTTTTTATTAGTTAATCAACACAATTTGATAAAACAATATTTTCATATTAAACTTATACAGCTTTATAAATAAAATCTTTATTATCGAAATGGATATGAGGAAGTTTGACAAGTCTTTCTAATGCTTATTTATATAAATGACAGAAAATAAGTTCAATCGTATTGTTAAGAATACTACTCATAGATAGTGACACTACTCATTCAAACCCAACAAAAGAGGAAGTAAATGAGTATTACTAGAGACTAGAGAACAGCATTCAAGAAAGACATTTTTCGTATACTAAACGTAAAATATTTTTGTTTAAACTCTTTTTCCAGTTAAGAGAAAATTAATCGAAAAAATTCGATCTTCACTCATAAGAAATAATGGTGACTTCTTATCCCGTGGGTTGGGCAAAATTGGGGGCCTAGAGAGCTTCCTAGCACCTCCTTATTATTGAATAGCCTCACTTAACCTAAAAATAGATTCCTTTTCGATTAAAATACATATGTATATTTAGTTAGAGGTTTCTGCCGTGTAAATTCAACTTCTCAACAGGTTTTTCTCAAACCTCAATCAAAACGGAAACTTAAGCCTAACATAAAATGCGTTCTGACCTCTATCTGCTTTAGTTGGCGCACAAAAGGCACAAAAAGCTGTTCGTTTCACAAAACGTCACATTTGGATGAGAGAAACGGTACACAAATGTTCTATTTTTTTGCAAACATATTAATTATTTTAACATTAATATTGATTTAATTTTAAATATTATTTCTTGTGATTAATAATTGAAAGTTATTGATGAAAAAGTGTTTTCTCTATCATTACAGATAACTATTGGCTATCAATAAGATCTGGAATAGAAAAGAGGAAAATAGAAATCCTTATAATTTTAGTCTCAATTCTCGTTCTGTTTTTGGTCTTCCAATGGAATGCTTATACAGTCAGCACTTCTATAGCTTTGTATAGAGAGAGCCATAAAAACTACGCAATTATAGAGTTCTCTTCACAACGTATTCGCCATTTTTCTCAAAAACTGCTTTAAATTGAAACGCTTTTTATTGAATTATTAAATTAATTCGTTATACAATTGGAAGCATTAATACATATAACATAAAACACATTATTCTATAATTTAAATACAAATTATAAATAAGACAATAACTGATAAATAGAGGAAATATAAAGACATTTTTGGTTAACAAGAAAATCGATATAAAATAGAGTCTATTCTTGTAGTCGTCTATGATATGGAAGAATCCATTTTTTAATTTAATGGTAAGTCATATATCAAAGTATTTTATAAATAATTTTATTTTAATTATAAATATTTTTATTTTTTACGAATGAATTTTAGTCAAAACTATTTATTTCAGTTATAATCCATTCTTTCATTTATTGCGTAATCATTGAGTGGAACTCCAGTTATAATTATCATTATTTTCTATTTAATTTTAGTTTTAATTCTTTTATATTTCATTTAAATTTAAATTATTTGCTTTTTGTCCACAAAATGTGTTGAAAATAGAATTTAAAAATAATTATAATTTCGTACAGTTTTCTATAAAGAGTTTTGACTGTAATTCAAATGTAAAAACTTGTGTTTCGCAAAAGGAGTGAAACAAAAATTCATTTTTGGTGACGAATACTATAGATTTAATTGACTACTAATTGATATATTTTGTTATTTAAATTATAGGCACCGATAGATCCCAAGCAATTATTAGCGGCTTTTTCTCCGCTCTTGACTTCGAACGGAGGCATAAAAAACGCAACAGAAGTGCCCAGACTTTCGAGGTATCGACAATCGGATGGACAAAAACCGACTTTTTAGAAAACAATAACAAAACAAAAATTAATACTAATAAGAGTTCATAAAACTTCTATTTGACATCATATGAATGTTTCACTACTTCATGTCTTTTAATCAATGCTTTTATTTCAGACGGATTTATAGGAAGTTTCTTAAAGTGTATAAACTCTCTTTGACTAAGACTTTCGTGACTAATGTGGTTATGATTTTGAGGGACAATAAAGGAAGACATAAGACATTTAGAATTAGTTGATATAATATATTAGGGTTTTATAGATATAATGAAGTTGTGATAATACATGTGTACGAAAAACATAAATAATGACATGTTTTTTTGGTTTTAAATACATTGAAACGATGGCATTGAGAGTTTGATAGTGAAGTGAAAGCTTAAAACTTATATAACTATCGCTCAGAGTCTCATATAATGATAACAAGTCATGGAAATCGTTGCCAACTATCAGAGTGTTACTTAATATTTCTGTTTACTTTCATATTCTGGTCATAACTATCTATCGCTTTCATGGATCTGTGTTTGAAATCCATATTTTAATAAATTTGCTTTTTATAAGACTATAATCTTATATACGAGTTATGTATTTATATGAAGAAAAACTATATATTTATTATGCACTAAAAGTTGAGTTGAACACAGCATTAATGTATTGATTGAGTTCAACAAATAAAGTCATAGCCCAATAAATCCTATTAACCTTAAAACTATATGATAGCCTAAGATTATAAAATAATAATTAGCTTCAGGAATAGCTAAGCTTTATATAAAAGTCAGTCAAAACTACAAACTTATATAAGTGAAGGACTTTTACTTCAATTCATTTTAACAAAACATTTCACTTTATTCAACACGTTTTCAAATAGTTAATCAAATCATATCATTCGCACATCAGATCAAACATTTCTTCAACACAAAGTTAACTCTTAATTCACTAATCATTTAAGTTTAACGGATGAGCTCTTAATAGTCACTAGTTTTTGTATTGAATACAATAATTATATTATAATTAATTGAATTTATTCTAATCTTTTCAAACAGTTTAATGAAGAAGTTTTCAAGAAAGTTAGTCAGTAGATGTGTTTATTGCAACGTATTATTGTCCACAAGTCCGGATGTGCTCGAAGAGTAAATTTTTGATAAAATGATTTGAGTTTAAGCTTAAAACTAACTTTTATTTATGATTTAAATAGATTTCTTCGAAGCGGTGGATGGGAAACAATACACCTCTGGATTAAATCGGCGAAAGAATTAGGAAATAAGCCATTCTTACATGAATTGCTCAAACTTTTACTAATACTTCCGATGAATGTGGAACGGCTTCGAGAAAACGATTCGCCAAAAATTATCAATAAGTTGTCGAAAAGTGATGACAACGAATTAGCACAAAAAGCTAAAACAATTGTTGACAAATGGACTAAAATGATAGAGTTAGCCGCAGGTAAAGAGGTTAAGGATCATCACAACCACAAAGACAAAGAAAAAGACAAAAAGAAAAGGAAAAAAGATAGTATGGACTCAACGAATAGCGATTCTAAAGATTCAATTGATTCAAAAAAGCCTAAACTCAATTCAAAACATGAGACCAATTCATTGGACAGCAATGATAGCAATATATCATTTGATTCAGTTATTAAAGAGGATAATAAACTTTTGATCGAAAGAACTCCCAGACCTTCGACAGCAAAAGTAAAACCCGGAAAGTCAAGACTCGATGCTTTAGTGAACTCGACTCCAAAGCTTACAAAAAGTCGTAAAGAGCCTAACATTCAAAGTATGAATAATAAGAAACCTTCAAATAATGTGAAGTCTTTGACAATTAAATTGAATACAAGTCCAAACGAATTACAAATCAGTAACTCATTAGTCACAAGCACTTCATCGCTTTCATCGACTGCTAAGAATAAGTCTCCAGTAGATGTTAAGCCTATTCCAGTACAACCGACAACTCCTAATACAACTTCAACAATAGCTTCTAAACATGTATTACAGGTTCGGACAATAGTTGATCTTGTGATGAATTTTTTGATTGATATCTAATTTTTGAATATAGGATTCGACAAGTTTTATGGAGGCATTGATAGCACCGCCCACTCTCGCCAAAAAGAAAAGACGAGGCAGTGGTGCAACTGTTGGTAAAGATAATGTAAGTTCTAGTGAAGCGCCTTCGAATTCTAGTCCAAAGGCTTCGCCGCCAAAGTTCTCATTTTATAAAGACATCATCGACGAGAAAATTGATCAACAAATCACTGATTCGGACAATAATTCTAATGAAGATAATGAAGAGAGTAGTAGTAATGACAATGTTATAGCAATCGATAGCAATAATGCAAATGAAACTGAGGAAAAGAATGACGAATCCAACTCTGAGCTCAATGAAGAAGAACTCAATCATATGAATGTTGATATAACTGTTGCGGACATGAAAGACAACTCTTCATTACCTAAGCCTTTCTCGAGTTCTTTCGTATCACAAGATAAGAGTCCTTCAAATAAAGTGAAGCCAATTTTAACTTATATAAAGAAAGGAACCAAAAAGTCTGTCAGGTTTGTAATCAACTCTTTTGTCATTTAATAGTTTGATATCTAAAACAATTGTTATTTGTTTAATGAACAGATGGGTCGAAGACTCTAAACTAAATCAAGTGAAGTATTTTGAATTGGATGAGACGGAGAGAGTGAATGTGAATCGTCCGGCAGGAAGTGGTAGTTTCTGTGATATCAGGCGGTTTGATATGAAACATGAAGCAGAGTTCATGTTAATGGCCAGAAGATGTGCTAATAATATGGATGTGGCCGATGATTATCAGTCAAGAGCGCAGACATACTTTCCATGGAAACTAATAACATGTGATAGTCATTCAAATCTTGTAGAAAATGGTAAAGAATCGAAAGAGCGTTTCGTTCAAGCGGAACGAATGAAAACAACATTAGAATCGTTTTACATTCGCAGTCAAATACCTGACTCTCCACAAGAACCAGAGATTGAGCTAAATATAGAAAGCAGTGAAACATCAAAAATAATTCCATTAGAAGACGACAACAATCCTAATAATGTTCATGACTTCTCAAACATTGATTTACCCCAACCCAAGACTGGAGAACAACTTCCCTCGCGTTTACCAGATTTCAAGTCTTCGCCCACTCCTATCAATAATTTTAACCGAATTGCAGGCAATATTCCTCCATATCCCCAAACTGGTGGTCAACCATTACTTCCAGGCGGTCCTTCTTTGATGGGCGGTCCTCCGTTTGGTGGGCCACTAATGCCACCGCCAGACCCGTATTCAGGGAGACCAACAAATGTTCCGCAATTCTATCCCCCAAATGGTGGCCCACCGATGCAACAGTGGTCAGAGTCAGGTCCACCGCCACCACACCCACCGCCGCATTTTGTTCCTCCGTTTCCGAATCAGATACAAGGTAGAGGTGGCGGACCAATGGGGGGCCGACCGCCGCGATTGCCTCGTAATGCGCAGAACACAGTGTGTCGTCATTTTGCTCGGACTGGTAAATGCCGTTTTCAGCCCAGATGTAATTTTTTGCACTCAAACGATAAACTTTGAAACGATTCAATCAACTCATTATCAAATTATTCTTCATTTCACATCTTATATATATATTTTTGTCTTCTATTAAATATATTTTTCTTCCTCTCCTCTATTACTCATTAAAAACCTTTTATTACAATGAATTCGGAGCTCTTTTTTACGGCACAATTCAAGTGATATTTCAGATGTTTATTTCAATAAGAAATAGAAAGTTATTGTTTTTCTTAGTTTTAAGTTCATGTAAATCGTCTGTAAATTTATGGGTGAATCAGAATTTAATATTTATTTATCTAAATCTAAATTAAGAAATGATTGCAAATAAGTTAAGATTCAAGAATAAGATTGAGTGTGCCTTTCATTCATCCATTCATTAACTATTATTATTGATCGCATGCTTTCTGTAAAGTTAACGTTTCATCAAATTCGTTGTTATTATCGTTTAATTCAGATTTAGTTTTCTTTTTGTAATAAAAGTGACATTTAATCACAAATTTCTATTTTATTGATTAGTTTCAAATTATAATTTCATGACAGAATCTTATGGGAAAAACAGATGTTTTACTGATTTATGTATTGATATAATAATCAAAATTATGCTTCAATTAAAGAAAAAGTAATTAAATGCAACTTTAAATAACTTATAAATCTTGATAAAGAAATGTTGCTTAAAATTAACATAAAAAATCATTTGTTTTCATATTCCGAACTATATATTCCCAGAAAATAATAAGATTAATAAGAGATAAAGTTTTTATATACAATTTATATTATGATAAAAAGTTGACTTCAATATAAGTGATTTCTTAATACTTTTGTAAAACTTGAAAACTTTGGATAATTATTGCCAAAGTCTGGGATGTGATGATGGCCTCATTCCTAACTGATTGATAGGTTTATGTGTCTGTGATGTGATTGGATAGAATGGTAAGTAATAGTGCATCGGGAAAGTGTGTTGAGCCTGAAGATTATGATGGAATGGCAACTGTTGTGGTATAAGCATTGATGGTTGAGGTTGAGGTTGAGGCTGATATGGGAAACGAATAGGAGTGCGATTATGGGGATAATGACTGATCAGTGGTGAGGGATAATGTCTTTTCGGTATTTTTGGTCGTGATGTTAATGGCATTACAGGATAATTGTTAGAAAAGGCTGTGTCTAATCCTGATGTTTCGAATTGTTTAAGAGTCCATCCGTTTTCTCCAGATAGCAGTTCGTCTACAAAGCTGGCGGTACTCATAAACTGTTCTTTCTTTGGTTTATAAAACTTCAAATTGTTTTTGGCCTTATTTTGTGTTAAAGGTTTATGTAATTTTGTGATTAAAGGTATTTCTGAATTACTCGAAAAGTCTGTTTGTGGTAATATCTCCGGCACATAACCCGGCATTTTCCTGATTGATGTTTGTTTAATAGGCTTATCGAATGACATCAGTTTTAAGTCTTCTTTTGCTGGCTTTAGAGATATTTGTTGTTCAAATCTCTTATCATTATTGTTATCATTGTTAGCATTTTCTTCGATATAAAATTGTTTGATTAATCGATCTTCAGTTGGCCTTCGCTTATAAGTTGTGGGATTATTCTCTGCCATATTGTAAGGTCTGAACTGTTCATAGAAAAAGTTTGCGGCAGAATTGACAGGACTCGACTCTTTTATATTAGTATTATCTTTCATATCATATCCACTATTAGATAACTGTCCGGTAAAGACTTGTTTTTCTGGGCTCTTATTATTCTTGTTATTTCTGTTATAATATAAATTTGAGTCCAAGTTATAATTCGATGAAATATCGTGTGAACTCTTCTGTTGTTGAGATGACTTTATATGTGGTACCGGTCGTTGTGATTGTAAAGTCTGATAATGAGGTAACTCAGACATTTCGAGTATATCTTGAGCCCATTTGGGCTTCGGAGGAGGTGTTGGAGGCTTGTGATCAGGAGGGGGTTCTCTTTTCGGAAAATTTTGTCCTTCTTTTATATCTGGAGTCCAAGTATTTTGATTTGATTGCGCATTGTTTTGATAAGTTGTTTCTCGATTTCTATTAAGGAAAAAATTTTCTCTTTCGGGATTGGGTTGAAATTGTTCTAAACTATTGTATGTATTTATAACAGGAGACTTTGATGGCTGTTGTTGTAAATGATTTGGTGAGGAATCAGAGTTATGATGATTTATCGGTAACCACTTTGGATTTGGCGCTTCTTCTACAGAGTTTTGTTGTAAAGCTGGTACTCGTTTCTTAGATTTTGGAAGTTGTGGTGCTGATTGTGGTGGTGGTGGCGGTGGTGGTGGTGGATAGTATACTGGTTGTGATGGCGAGATTTCTTGTATGACTGGTTGATAGGTATCTTTACTATTACTTTCCGGCCACAGATCAATAGGCAATTCATAGACTTTTGGGGACTCGTTATAAGTATTTTGTTGTTGTTGTTGTTGTTGTTGATGATGTTGTTGTTGTTGTTGTTGTTGTTGTTGTTGATGTTGTTGTTGATGTTGTTGTTGATGTTGTTGTTGATGTTGTTGTTGATGTTGTTGTTGATGTTGTTGTGGTTGTTGTTGTTGATGTTGTTGTGGTTGTTGATAATATTTCTCAATGGGATTATTTGATGGCTTTTGTGGCTGTACTTGAGATTGATGTTTTTGGTGTCTTGTAGTTTGTGGCGGAGGAGGTGGTGGTGGAGGCGGTGGTGGCGGTGGGGTTTCAGATTTAATTGGTTTGATTAAATAGTTTTCTAAATTGATTTGTTTTCTATTGGGCCACTTTATGTTTGGTCTGGAAGCTATTGTTGGTGCCAATTGAAGAACCGGTGACTCTACTCTTTCAAATTTGATTCTATGCGGTGCTACAGATGAGGGCTTTTCTGTTGGCATCGGTGGTGATAGATATGATTTTTCTGGTGGAGAGGACGGCATATAATGTTCCGATTGACTGAATTCATAGTTTTTGTTACTGTTTTTATTATGAATTGGATTCGTGTCTATCGGTTTATTTTGCACACTATTCGATACAGAGTTCTGATAGTTTGTTGGCGTAAATGATTGCTTCTTATGATTTGAATCAGTGCTATGACTGCTGTCATTCATAACTGGATTGTTCTCTTTTTCTTCTTTATAGCCTTTTTTATCCGCTTCACTGACTGTCCCAAAATCGTTATAGTTTTGATTCTTATTATTATTATAATTAGTATTCTTTCTATTATTATCATTACTTTTCAATGTGTTTCGCTGACGTTCACCGAAATTGCCGCCAAAATAAGTTGATTTAATTTCTTTATTGTAATCATCATTATAAGTGTCGTCCGACTTATTATCAGTATTGGAATTGCCTTTAAAAAGTCAATTAACTTGTGTTCAAATTCAATAAAACAGTTATGTTTTTAGTTTAAATTTTAAATTTTTTCCATCATTTGTTTAATAATTGGATTTTCAAGCTTTTCAATGAATAAATCAATAGCTAAATGATTTCAATTTTAGTTCAATATTTAATTACTTTTCTCAAAGCCTTCCTTATAAAAGAACTTTAAAGTGTATGTAAGTTATACTTAAATTCTTTGGGTACAAAAATACAGGTATTCTTAAAAGTTTAGGTTTGAAAAGAACATACTATTTATAGAAAAAAAATGTTGGACTCATTACTAAATTTTTGCCATTGAAAAAATAAGGTTAGATTTAACAGAATGCATAGTTATAAATCTATTTTGAAATAATGATTGTTATTCACAACTACTAATAAGAGAAACTCAAGATAAGACGTATATAAACTTCAAATTAGTATAACTTTGATAAGAATGCGATAGCGATTGATAAGAATCTTTATGCTGTCGATTGAATGCAATTTTAACGCTGTATCTGATAAAGATATTACTCTATCCGTCAACTCCTATTCATATCAAACACATGTCAGTCTAGTCTACTAGTTCTTTCCTATAGATGTCAAATTTCTTGTCTTGATTTTCAAGATTTTGAGTTCATTGTCAAAGATCCAGTAACTGGTCTTTGAAAAAATTTCAAAAGTTTATAAGAAACTGAAAATCAAGATAAAAATAAAGAGTTTTTAAATGCTTGGAATTCAGAAGATTTATCAAAGTTTAATCTTGATTACAGATAATTTTTATTATTCATGTTTCCGACTCAGGAACTTGTATATCTTATTGGTATGATTGAAGTACCAGACGAAAGGTTCCTTTATTTTTTGAAACTTTGTTGAATTTGTAATTAAATTTTGAAACTTAAACTTAAATACTGTTAAAAACGGAAAAATACCTTCATTACTCTTCTTAGCATCACTGTTAGTAGAGCTCTTCCTTAAAGTATCATAACTTTTCATCTCAAAAATTGGTTCTCGAAATCCGCTTTCTTTAGTTTCATATTTAGGAGCCGTCACCTCAAACTGAACTTTTTCTCTTGTATTACTGACAGCCGATGATGACTGTTGTTGTGCTGAAGACGGATAGAGATGATTATGACCCCAAACAGGTTCTGATTGACACAACTCTTCGCCACTATCGGTATCACAAGTCATGTCTTTTTGATTGAATTTGGAATTTGATGGGCAGAGAAATGTATCTCGTTTTCCTTCATTATTGCAATAGTGAAATACTTCGCATCTATAATCTGGATCTCCGTAATAGCCCTCTTGACGTCCACTGCAATCAAATTTGACGTTCGGTAATGAAACCTGTAATTGACTCAAGTCGACATCAACTTCTTGTTCGGGGTCTATATCTTCCTCAGCGCTCAGTTCATGATTTTTCTGATCGTCAAAAACTAATGGCGTTGTCTGTGTTGTCGACTCTGGTTTTACGTATGAATTAAGTCGAGTAAAGGTTTCTGTCGCCTCTAATTTGACACTTTCTGGTTGTTTTGTCGGCTCTGATAACAGAGTTTCGGTTTTAGTCACACTTCTATTGATTTCCTGAATAAATGGGAAGAAATCAATTATAACTTTCAAATTTGAGAATAAAACCCAACTAATTGTAAATGATTAGAATTTCTAGCCATGCATAACATATTCATAAATAATTGTAAGTATTTTAATATTACTACATATAATACAACTTATTTTAGTATATTTAGAGTTTTTATTGCTTTAATTATATGAAAAAAAACGCAGAAAAACTAACACATAATAATTTCTGCTCTTCTTATGTGTTTCTGTGGTATCACATCTTTAGATCTCTTAAGTTTTTTTTAAAGTTATATGTAATTTAGAAAAAAGATAATTTATTTTAAAACTGTTTCATTGAAGCGAATCTTGATTTGCATAAATATGCTCTGAATATTTCCTGTTTGGTTTGGCCGATGCCTACATTCTCTGCATTTGCGACAATCGCAAGAATAGCAAAATACTAATACTAAACTAAATTAGTCGCTAGTTTTGTCAAAGACTAGTAATTCATTTGAAAGCTATTAAATTGATTTTTTTCTAGTTAACTCATCTCATTCAAAATGAAAGCTCAATTTTAATATCCCTTTTCAACACTATTTGAATAAAGTTTAACATTAAATCCATTCTGAGGATTATGAACTAAATTAGGAGTTCATGAGTTAAATGATGACTTTTGATGGTATTTATAGACTCCATAAGAAAAGCAATACTAGAAACATGTTTTTGAATCTTTGAAATGTACGCATCAAAAACAATAACCAAAAAATCATAATTCTTTGCCTTAACAAGAATCCCATGAATTTTCAATAATGACAGTAGTTTTTTGCTGATTAAAAAAAGATTTATTCTTCATCAATACAGTACTGTTTATCAAGATTTTGGTCACGATTGTAATACTGGTAGTATAAAAGAGCCATTAGTAACACTCCAATTGAAGGGTCGAATCGAAAGAGGGCACAAACGCTTTTTAATTGTTGTCCTTTTTGTATGAATTAAGTTTTCTTACAGAAACAATTTAATAAAGGTTTGCGCGCTTACAATAATAGGAATATCTATTAACAAAAGATTGTTTCACTTATTTATTATCAGTGAAAATTCAAACTATAAAAATAGATCTTAAAAGTTGCCAAACGTTTTCGATCTACACTCAGATCATATCTATTTTTTGAGCGCTTACTTTAGTTCTATTCTTTTTGAAGCAAATTATCTGAAGACTTTAGTAAAAAACATCCAAAAAATGTCTCAAACATTCACCAGAAGCAAATAGATATATTAAAATTTTTACTCATTGAATATGAATAGATATATTCCTATTTGAATAGTTGTAAGCCTGCGAACATTCATTAAATTGTTTCGCTAAGAAAACTTAATTCATATAAAAAGGTACAACAATTAAAAAGCGTTTGTGTTCTCTATGAATCCGGCCCTTCAATTGGTTTCCAGTATTTCCAAGAGATAGTTAGACGAAGAAATGATTTTCGGAAACAAAAGTCATTGATGTGAGCGATGATAACATGAGTTCTTTAATTATATAAACATGTTTTGTTATGTGTAAGAGTTTTTTAAAATTGTTTTCAAGAATAGTATTGCGGGTCAATTGATGACCGCTTCAATGACGACAAGACAGGATTTGTATACCAAATAACAATAGAGTAATCATTAAACTTTCAATAGTGCCAAACAATTTGGCAAATCTTATGTCTCAAAGCAATGATTTCCTACTTTTCAAAATGATTTATTATTTCTTTTACTTTATTCATTTAAGAAAACTATTCCTCGGTTTTATCCAATTAAGAAAAAATCTAATATAACCAATAGTTAAGTCATCATTAATTATAAATGGGTCTCATTTATGTCTCACATAACTGAAAATTAAATAAATTATTTTAATAAAACATAATTGATTTATCATTTAAAACGTTTGTACGAAAGAAATCGATGAATTGAATCGATATATAGGATAAGGAAAAAACTCGAAAGATGAGGATATAAGGTATTGGTCTTAACAAAGTTGGAGTAACTTTTAAGTCAAAGTATACTTGAATAGCTGACTTAATATAAATTTATGGTGATTGTTATCTTTTAAAAGTTGAATTATTACAAATTTACAAGGGTAACTTTTTATCATCATTAACTACTAATTGAATTACATTTTTATAGAAAAAACTTCAGTCAAAAGTCACGATTTATTAATCAATTGGTTATAATTTAAAGTCCATAAATATGTTCTCCCCTTCAGTCAAAAAATACATATTTTATACAAAGCACGAAACTATTTGACTCCTATTAGAGTGATAGCAATTCCTCAAAACCTTTTTATAGCACATTCAAGTCAATGATCATATACTTCGCCAAAATATTAAATGAATTACAACTGGAAAAATCTCTCAACAAATAATTATTTTTCAAATTCTATTGAATGAAAGAACGGACTATTGTTTGAATTGTAATAATTGATTGATTAGATGTGCAAAAAAATCGAATGAATCACTATTAGACAGCGCTTTTAAGTAGGGCTTATGGTAATTGTCAAAAAATATGACAAATTAAGAGGCGGATACAGTACTATTCTATACATCAATTTTTTACTCTAAAATCCGTTGAAAAACTTGTTCACATTCAAGCTTTGTTTGAATATTCATGTGAAATGAAATTAGACTTATAATCATTTTAAAAAAGGGCTTGAAATTTGTTGATGTGTTTGAACTGAATTATGTTAATATTAATACAAACGCATAAATTAAAGATAGTTTTGATAACAAAACAAACAGACTGGTTGTCAATCATAAAGTCAATTTATGCGCATCAATATTACATTCCGAACTTTGAACTTGATTTTGTTTACACACCAATACATTCAATACTTCGAACCAATACATTATAACTTAAGTTTCATGAAAAGTAGAAAAGTGTTAGAAAATTGTTTACAGTGAATAACGAGATATAAAAAGTTAGGAAAAATATGAATCCTTTTCTGAAGTTTAAGTTTTTGAAGACAAGTTTTTTAACTGTAAAGGTTTTACGGTAGTCGATAACTGCTCAGACGTAAATTGAACATTTTTATACTACTCCACAAAAGCTTAATCATTTTCACGAATTCTATTGTCCTCTTTCAATCAGGAAAAAAATTTTGATATTATATCCAAAAAACAGATATTTTATGTGAAGCCCATTTCATTACAATTTGAGTTTTCATTTATATCAAATTGATTTTCTATTTAAAAGAAGAACTTATTCACCAATAGATCAATAATATCGAAGAAAAGAAATTAAACTATAATTTTATTCTCTATAAAATCTTAATTCTTATAATAAAAAATTAAAATGCATTATTCATGTCACCCAAATATTTATTACTTTTTCTGAAATTTAATGTAAGCTATAATATGAAGAAAGAAATGAAAAAACATTATGAGAAAAGATTTTTGATCAAAGCTATTATTGGCTAACTTTGTAATGAAAATATTTAGTCATGCCTTTAACTATTGAGGATGAATATAACTTATACTTTATATGCTTTATAACATCTATAATTTGATTATTCAAAAAATGTCAGCCCTGAGGAGTTTTTGTGACTCAAAATTGTTTTTATTAGATTATTATAATAGGAATTATGGGTGGGTTTTAGGTATTTCTTCAATAACTAAGCCATTTATTTTAGGTGATTCTCAATTAACTCTCTATTAGTATGAAAATAGAGCAAATATTTTTTAATTATGTGAAAGAAAAGCAAATATTAAATTTCGAACTTATTTCATACAAATTCTAAAACTATGAATATTTATGTAGATTTAATATAAGTCACGATAAAGAATGAAGCGCTTGATTGTTAACTCGTGCATAATATCAGATTAGATAAAGTATTTATTCAAAGATGAATAGATATCATAAATTCAAACATAACTTTTAGGGTATTATCATTTTATAATCATTATTGAATTTTATTTATTTTTCATCCCTTAAAAAGAAAATCATTTTTAAATACGAGTTTATTTCAAATAAAATTATTTGTTACACTTCTATACAAACTTTTTCAGTTCTCGACTTTTGTTGAAACTTTAGGATTGAAGTTATTTTTAAATAGACGACTGAACTTGATTTTACATTTGATAGTCAGCCAAAAAGTGGCAGAAACAGGAGTTCAACTCTTGTTACAAAATCATATTAAAAGCTTTTCGCGAAGTCTTTAAATATTAGAGCATTCAATCAATTCTATTCCCTCAATGAAACTTTTATGAAGAAAATAAGATAAAATCCATGTTTGCATTATGAGTGACGCTTTTAATACTGTAGTTCAAAGTATTATACAAAACAGTGTTCACTCAAATTCAATTATGAATATGATTTGCAAAAATAGATTGAAATTAAAGCTCAAGATTTCTAATTATTATCCTTTGAGTTTTATTTAAATAACTTATCAGTTGAAGAACAGCAGTTTGTTCTTCAATCTTATCATTTAAAGAGAAATTTTTTTATATTTCTTCTCACTCTTATACTACTTGATATTTTTTCTCAGTTTTTTTAAATTAAACAATTTCCTGATCTAACATTGAAAACTAGAATAAGTTGATAACAAACCTTTGTATCAGAAGTTGTGTTGAATTTGTTTCTATTTCCAAATCTTTTGCCATACTTTTTCGCCGCATCCAATTGATTGGCAGAAGTTTCTATTGAAAAAAAGATAATCAAATACAAAGCAATTAATTTGATGGAAAATTAAACTAAGATTGATTTGAATTTTTGTGAATAAATACCTTCACAAATAAATAAAATGATAGTTAAAATTAACACTGAAGTTCCGCAGTTGTGCACTAGACATCCCATTTCACATAAAAGTTTTGACACTTATTTAACAGAAAATATTAGTGTTTGAAGTTGAAGAAGAAAATACTTTTTCAGAAAAGTTTCTTAAATCATAACACGAATTAAATTTAAATATGAAAAATTGGATTGAATAATAATAATAATCACAATAAGTATTTCATACTGTCATATATAATATATATAGCTGTATAACTACTATATAATCACATGAGAATGACTTGAGAATACATGATAGCTCACTGTGAAACTCAAGTTATATAAGAAACTTGAGTAACAAAAGTATAGTAATAGCCAGTTATTGAGTTATTTCTAACGAGTAAGAGCTGTCTGCAGCCCAAAAGCTTTTGAAATATTTTCACGAACTCCTTGTGATGATCTGCTGTTGATCAACTGTTATGCATCGATAGCGGCAGTGACTTACAAACACCATTCTCGATAAAGTCGAACCAAAATTGTTGCATTCATTTGTAGGTCTAGTAGTCAGAAGCCCTGATTTTATAATCATAGCCTATTTGTCCAATGGTAACAATAGCGAGATAAAGGTATTTCGAGCTCTACCCCCTCATACCTGTCAATAAGCTTTTTTATGGTTAACTTTAAAGGGAGAATCAATTTTCATGCATTCTCTCTTTAACCAAGACTTTTCGCTTAAAAAGCCTTTTGGCTAAATTACAATAAATTATTATAGTATTACACCATTTTATGCACTGCCTTTACACAATTGTTTTAAGATAATTAAAGATATCCTTAACAAATGTAAGAAAAAATATATTATCTTTTTGAAGCTAATAAAATACCTTTTTTAAAATCCTTTTTTTCTCTCTTTTTTTCATAAAATTTTCTGAAATAATCTTAAGGTTGATTTGCTTCTTAAAAATTGCACTCAACAAATTTTCAAATAATTCTATACCATAAACCTCTCTTTACTATCAATTGTCATTTACAAAACCAACAATTTTTTCACGCGACCAAAATTTGACAAAATAATCATATTCTTGGTTTCTTTATACGATTGTTTGACTTTTGAAAAAAATATAAGTTTTTTAAAGGTTTCTCTCAAACAACAAGTATTTGATAGTATTTCCTGACATTTTCATTTTATTATTGTTTCAAAAATAGATACAACTGTAATCTTTATATGTTTTTGATGACAGAAAATCTTAATTAGTATTTTGTTTCTTGAGCTAAGCTTTGAATTGGAAGAAAATTGATTTGTATTTGAAATGTGGATTTTTAATTGTCTATTATTCCTTAGTGTTCACATCGAAAGGATAATAAGCTTTAGTACTGTACGTAATTTAAGGGTATACTTTGTTATTAAATCATTTATTGTTTTAGATCTGCACACTTTGAATGTTGAAGAGTTGGTTTGGTATAAAAGAATTGTCTAAAAGTTGCCAAAGTGTGCAAATATATAACAATAACAGATATATTGAATTACGACTCAAAATGTTAAACCACACGGACAGGAATTGAAAGGCTGACATGTAATTGGGAGAAACGGGTTCAATCCCTGACCGTGTGGTTTAAGATAATGCTCAAAATTAGTGCCATAGCTATAGTTTTTCTGTTCTTTTGGTGGGAGTCAAGTATATGAAAACACAAATTTCAACTTATTAATGAAGAGTATTAGCTAAGCTCAAGCTCAAGCTTGAAGGACTCTAGACGAACTCAAGCATATATGATGGCTAGTTAAGCTTATGCTAGTAGGCCTGACTCTTGTTATTTAGAACCATAACATGCTGAGTATTGTAATCATTTGATAAAATTGGATATTGAAGAAAAATATAGCCCTTTTGAAGCCACATATTTAAGCCATCATTTTAATGATCTTTTTTGAATAGTGGAATTAAAGTTGTTAATGAAAAAGTAATAATTTTCTTACTTTTCTTGAAGTGGCGGTTTCTTAAAATTGCAGCTTAAGCTTATGCAAAATGAGCTCATGCTCTTCACTATTTCTTATGTAAGAATTTGAAACAATACAATTTTTTCTATTGTTACGATAATTCGGGAACTCAACTATAAAGTCGTCCAAAACTTGATTT
>JAQFZT010000784.1:0-20359 GCA_034696325.1 Camisiidae sp.
AGTTGATAATGAACTCAAATTTGATAAATTGAATACTAATCGATCAAAAGGAACAGATATATGAAAACTTCTGTACAAGCTTTCAATAGTGTGGGTTTAGAAATACTTATCCCGAGAAAAAACCAGGCATTTATCATAAATGATTTTACTTGTTTGTCGAGTAATACCTGTAACTTATTTTCCCTTTAAGTATAATAGCTTACAAATGGAATTTAAGTTATAAACATATTTATGATAAATTAAATTTATGAATCAAGGATAACATTTGCGAATTGATTTAGTTTTTCTTTGGAATAATACTTTAAAGAGGAAATGATTATTCTAAGAAAGATGTGCTCTTGATTTTGTTGCAAATTCAATGTTAAGAAGCTTGTTTGAAATGTTAAATTTATTAATAATGGTAAGTTTCACTCTAAGCCTCAAGCATATTTGCTCATGTTATGCGCTCTTTATATATTAAGTTTTTTTATTAAAAGAATTTATTCAATAAATACAATTACAAGTTAACAGAAATTCATATAAATTGTCATAATAGAATCCAAGAGTAGCCTTTTTAGCAAATATTTAAGTAAATAAATTGGCTTCAGTCCTTTTTTTGCTCAAATTCATCAAATGCTTTCAAAAGGTTTATTTGGAATTGTTGTAAAACATATGCATTCTATAAAATGGAATCCAAAACTTCAATCTAAATAGTTATCATTTTGCACTTTTATCATTGAATCGAATTACATAACAGTTACTGTCCTTCGTAGACGTTCATGAAGTATATGTTGTCAATAATGTTGGAACTAGTTCTTAATTTTGCGAACCAAACCCAACTGAAATCTCAATTTTCTAAACCAAACCGCGACGAAGCCCTCGAAGTCCGACCCAAACAGAATAAAAAATTTGATGATAAAGCACTTTTTGTGATCTATGTATTCAAATGATACAATTACAATACAGTCTTTCATTGATTAATAACCTCTTTTGAAATTTACGAATATTTATTCTTTTTCTGCATAAATTTGGAGAGAATTTAAAAATATTTGCAGTAAAAAGAGAACCAAATAGTTGTGAGTTCTCGGCAGAAAACTGAACGAAACTAGGAATTTTTGCCAGAAAACTAAGACCAGAACCAAACCGAAGCCAAATCCAAACCCAAACCAAACCCAAACCGAAATAGTTGCAACATTAGTTGGCAAATGCTCAGCAGGTAATATCTTGCAAAGTAAGGTCAAGGCAGAAAAAATAGAATTCAATTGGCAATAAAGTATTTCTCCTCATGCAGTCTTGAGTCAGAGTTATAGTGTAGGAGGAATTTCACCGAATGAGTCCACAATTTATATTACTTTCAAAATAATTTGTTCAAAATAAATCAGGTGTGCACCTGCTGTCAAAGGTTCAGATAAAATGCTAAGTGAAACCGCCAGAGCCACTGACCTCTACAGTGTTGTTGGAATTTGATTTGTCGAACAAGTCTGGAAACTGGCCTTTCATGCCTTTCCTCATCATCATTCAAATAGTTTTTAATTCTTTTTCGCTCTTCTCGTGTCATCAGATATCACATGAAATCCCTAAAATCATAGCATTACGCCCTCAGCATTGATTATGTTTGCAATGCATGTGTATTTATACCGGTATATAAGTTAGGAATTAGAGAGACAACTACTGAGTGAGGTATTGCATACATGATATAATGGTGATAAATGCTTGAATGTCGCTTAGATTACCACTAGTATTATGTTCAAGAGAAATACTTTCACAAAAAGGCCAAAACAAAAATCAAAGCTAAGAAGAACTTTAATTCACGGTCATTTACCTTGAATTTTTCCCCTCTGAACGCTCTTTTGAAAAATCCATAGTTTCAATATCTGTGTGATGGCTATTAAAATGTTGGCTGTCGAGTGCTATTGCTTGAGATGCCTGTAATGATTATGTATTTTGATTCAAATTAACATTGTCAGGGGTGTTGTCTGACTTACAAGTTAGTTTGATTTGCGATTATTTCAAACTACACGTTTCAGTTGTATTTTGCAAATCAACTCTCAAAGAATATCAACGAATCTCAAAATAAGCTCTCATTTCTATATATGTATCTCAATGTATTCCATTCTTTATCTATGAAATATCGATATCTCAAATATAAATTACTCTTTATGATTCTTTTAATTTGAATTCGTCGAGAAGTATAAATTTCCATCTTATTGGATAAGTTTATGGTTTTCTATTATGTATTATTTATGAAAGATTAGACAAAGAGTTCTTTTTCTTAACTGTTATCAGTACGATTAAATGGGTTTCAGCGAGACTTTATTGATATATAACACGAAAAAGTGCTGCGCTTTTGTTTCAGAAAGTGTTTGAGACCATTTCTACTTCTTCTTATAGACTTTTTGAAAGAGAGAGAGAGAGAGAATGGAAAGATCGGAACATTTGAGTGAATGTTAGAGTCTATCTAATGAGAGTTTAATAATAGTAGCGCCAAATTCCAAACTGGAAACTGATTTTCCACTCCAGTTGTATGTATGGTAACTGCAAATGGACGAGACTGCTCATTATTAACTCAGAAATGACTTGAGGCATGAATAAATTTTTTGTGGTCACATCATTTTCTCATGCCACCAATTACTGGTACAAACTAGTAAACTGCGGAAGCCTACTATTAAATGCTAGAATTGCTACAAGTTAGAGACACTCCTTTGCTTTGAGCTCAAATGCTTTTTACTGATTGTATTTTTGTGTTGCATACCTTTGAAGACAAGCTAATGCATTATTCCTGTCGCTATTGTATTTAAATAATGCTATATTTTGGTTGATGGGTAACAATGCAATGTTTGGCTTATGTGTGAATGTGTGATGTATGAAAATTACAACTTATACATGATGGCCAAAACTTGTGACCTCTTGTTTGCAGTTAATGCGGCGCTATTTGTTTGCAGCCTTTAGACTGCCTTTAGCTTAACATCTACCTTGACATTGAACTATGTATTAAATTGCATCATTTCATGCAACAAATGTTTTGGTGATTCCTCGAAACTATCGTTATGGCAACTGAAGATGGGATTCAAATGCGTCATTACTGACGTTCGTCTCCATAGAGAACTCTTTCTCTTCCTAATGGATGCTCAAGTACTTAGAACTAGAGATGTACTGCAACTAAATAACAAAAAACAATTTTCTTTTTTGGTTCCAAATCAGCATTTCTTAATAAATACTTAAAGTTGAGATACACTCGACTCATCTTATTCTCGTTACGAACACTTAGGGTTTTATTCCTTCATTTTCAGACAGAATCTAAGTATGGATTTCTTCAACTTCAACTTCAAATACTATGAATGCGTTATTCGACCTCAAATGTCAAGCATCTAAAAACTTGCATTTAAATGCTATATAAAGTTTAACTATGCATTTATTCTTTGTTATAATAAACATAATTTGTTTATTCCATAAATGTATGTTTAAAACAATGAGATTCAAGTTATTTATTTTGGCTCAAATGGAACAAAAAAATTTCTTATTACTTTTAATCCTTATAAATGCATTATTTTTACCTCTTTTAACTGCCTGAATATTTAAGAAGTAGTTATTATAATAGTATTTGCATAAATAATTTGGTATTTAAACAGTTAGATATAAATTAGAAATTCATATAAAACAGTTATACCTTAGAGTCATGACAGAGCTTTAGATCATCCGAATTCCTAGAGTAAAGCACTCAAATAGCGCTAGTGTTGGAGCAAGTATTTGGTATTTACACAGTAAGAGAGGGGAGAGAGAGAGAGAGAGAGAGAGAGAGAGAGAAGTGGATGCAGTCCCGGGCAGAAAATTGTTGATTTGCGTCACGAAAGCTTACTTCTAACTTGCAATGAGAATAACAAGTTACGACGGCATATAAAGTACTGCATTTTCTCAACTATTTTTAATGCGGTGAACTTTTCTATAAGAGACTCAATATTGGGAATGAAATATGAAGGAACAAAAGTCCCTAAAATATATATTTGTGAATAAATATAAGTTTGGTTCTATAGTTTATTAATGCATATAAATGTTTATTAATGCAAATGCAGATCAATCTTTAAAAAGCTTTAGTGCTAATTACAAACATATATAATAGCGATTTAAGTGCATTGTACTCATTGTACTCATTGTTCTGGTGGTATCATTGATGCAACTGATAGCCAGTTCTAACTTAATCCCATTTGAAAAGATTTATTTTCTTTGATTTTTTTGTTCAGAGCACGCATATAGCCATTGGTTGCAAAACAAAATTATGCAAATCTTTCTATTTTGTAAATAAATCCTTTGGATGCGGCGATTCTCGGGTCTAACTTATAAGCCCTGTTTTCAAGCTCTAGTCTTTCCAAAAATTTGACATTTATTCTACAATTCATGATTTTGAGCTCTTTAGTTGTTGTTGAGTTACTTTCACTTATTTATTGCATTTATACAAAATAATAACCCGAACGACAAAATATTTGTTCGTGTTTTTGAACGAATGTCAAAATATTATTATTAAATAACTGCTTAAGTAACACCTACACTCTAGTCGGTTCAGTGCTGTACTTGAGTTGAGCTGATTTTGCACTCAAGTAATTGTTTTGCTAAATCTACATCCAAGACTCTAATATTATTTACGATATGCTCAACAATATATGGCATTTAAATGGCAAAAATGACGCAATCTGTACGTCAAACCATTTCTAATACAATATATGAGACGAATTTCAGTCTTTTATCAAATGACGTTTTCAGTTGCTCTTCAATAATAAGATGATCTAATTTTGATATCTCTCATATCTCTCATCTCTCTCTGTCTCTCTCTCTCCCTCTCTCTCTCCCTGAAGTGTCGGTGCTTTTGATTGTAACTATGAGTACTAGAAGTGAAACATTTGCGTTAGAGTGAGAATGAAGACCAGTAACTAACTATTGTCGAAATTTTAAGCGAATAAACTAGTGCTATGCAGACGTCAAGCGCAATATTTTTTCCTTATTATGACATAAGTTTATATGAAATAACATGTTTTTATTCTGTGATCTCAAACTTCTTTATGAAATGATGTTTCTGTTCACTGAGAGCTAAAATAGAGAACAAGCAAATACTGATGTTTTGTATTTATTTATTGAACAAAACATACTTCTGGAGAAAACGTTTTTACTATTTATAATTCTATGCGTTAATATTAGACATATGAAAACTCAGCTGTATATTAGGGTAAAAAATGCTTTTATAACGTATTGTAGTGGTTAAGCTGATAATTGCAGGAGAAGGCCATGCATTTGAGTGGAACATACGATATATTTTGAAAAAATGGCACAAAACATTCGGCACTCACTATTATGAAGACTCATGTTGATGTGGTTTTTGTGATCTAGTAGTGCAAAGTTCGAAACAAACCTCTGTCCATAACATGGCACAGCGCCAGCATTTTTAGATAACTATTGTTATAGTGGGCGTATTGTCACATTGCGATTGTATTAATACGACAGACAACAAAGCCGGGCACAGGTCTCCTATTATTCTCCTCTAAACCCTATTTTCAAATGCCTTCAGCTTTTTTATTTGCTTTTTTCGAATGAATGATTTGCAGCACATATAACATCGCAAACCCGTCCCAACACAATGAAACCCCATTTTTAAAAAATCAATGCTTAGACCATCGCATAACTGGTCACTGCATTGCATATTTTACTTTATCTTTTTATTCATTCTTTGGGTGGACGGACTCTGATTTACAATAAAGTCTCGCTAACCTAAGACCTCAACTATTACAACAAAAGAGATGCAAACATTTTCTGAGAAATATCGCTTGATTTATGAGACAGTGCACGCAATTCCGCAACTTTGTATTAGTTGTGCTTTATATTTGTAGTTTTGTAGGTGGAGAACATTTTTCAATAATAAAGTATTGCTTTTTTGTGCATTAATACATGAAAAAAGGGCTGCACTTTGAGAACTTTTGGTCAATACTTTGGTTTGCAAAAAATGCAATGTTCTGCAGATTTATAAACGCACTCATCATTGCATTCATCATTGCACTCACCTATTTGTGTGTTGTTTTTGTTGAGCTGATGCAAATCGATTCGATGAATTTCAAGGATAAAAAATCGATGAGTTGATTGTTTGTGTGATTTTTATATGAAATACTTAAAGTCCTAATGCAATCCAATACTTTTGCGAAGTTGTTAACATTTAGTCTTTAATTAAACAAAATTTGAATTACTTTATATTCGTTATAATGATTATGAGTATCAAATTTAATGCATGTTTTAAGTTGCAAATCGACTTCATATTGCATGACTAGTCCATGACAAGCGCTGTAATGCGTATAACTAGCAAATACTTATGTCACGTCTATGCGTAGGTGGAGAGAAAAGTGCTCTTCTTTTAAAAAGACTGCAAACGTTCAAATGATGATCATTCCGTGTCATAGACTAACTTCAACAGCAAGACTTGTTTAACGCTTCTTTGCGATAAGAAATTATTTGGTCGTATATCACATCAGTTCAATCCTCTCTACACATCTTCGTATACAGGTATATATAGCATGAATAATTGCTATGATTTTTTTGAAAAATTTTATTTTTGATAAAAACTTTCAATATTTAAAGTATTAAATGCACGTGCAATATATGTGTGCTATTTATGTAGTGTTATTTCAGTGATATTTTGTACTTAATTTAATTAATTTAGTTTAACTTATATTGAGAGTAAATGTTTCACGCAATTGAAGATATAGCAGACATAATAGTTTAGTTGTCTTGAATGCCAACTTTCCCCCTCTCCCCAAATGACACTCATCTGCAAGCATTCATCTTCGAAATGCATTGGAAGGTCTGAAGAATAATTGCATTGAAATAAAAAACATACTGTAAATACAGGTTGCACAGTGTAGTGACTATACTGATCGTGTAATTCATTGGCACGATTTCATTAGGAAAGTATATGGTTTATAAAGTGTATTGCATTCGCCAACATTCGCTTGCATTCCCTTACACTGCCTCTAATGAAGTTCGGGTGGAGATTTTATAAACTGGACTTTCAATGCCAGTGGCAGAGCCCAGAAGCTCAACCACAACATAATATGAAAAGTTTTGTCAGTACTTACTGTAATAGTACAACTACTACCATCGCCACTGCTATTTTCTTTTTTAAGAGCTGCTCCTTTTTCTAAGGCGAAAATGGTTTGCTTTCTGAAGCTTGAACTTGTATTGCATTAGCGTTTGGCGACCTTCGTCTGAAATTGAGGCAGAATTACATTTAGTGGGATGAACCCGAACAACTAGTAATCAGTACGGGGGCAGCAGAAAAATCTCAGTGTTGGTGTAGTTAAGTTCGTAGCGTAGTTTTGGTGGCTTTCTGCCATCGGCTAAGGAGGAGCGATAACTTCCAACAATTTCGCATTTAGAGCTTGTTCTCGATGTCTTGGATGTTGCAAAAAGAAATCTATTCTAATGGTTCTGTGTTTTTATTGTCATGTTCTGACGCTTAAGCATTTTATTTTTTTATGTGCATTCAGTTCGAAAGTTGAGTTTGCATTTCCATCCAAACTTTTTTAATATCATTCATTTTGTGCACTCCATACAAGTTTATGCGCTTATGCTTTGCTTGTCATCATTTTTCATTGATATACTCTATTAATAATTGCAAACTATACTTATTCATCATAATAATTTTGTTTTGAACATTTTTGATTCGCAAACTTTGTTTTTGAAGATCCCAATGAAGTTTTGCATCAATAAAAACAAGTTCAACAAAGTATTAAATTTGTATTTTAATTGTACTATAGATTAGTGACTCATCAAATTTTGGCATCTATTGATTTAAAAAATGTTGGTTTAATTGATTTTCCAAACGATATATGAACTGAAAGACTGAAAATATTTATGAAGATTTGATAAAAGGCTTTAAACTTGTAAAATAGAATTTTTTGAAATTTTGAGCTGCAATTAGTCATAATATCGGTCGCAGTGATGACATCAAATACAAATGCGTATTATTATGGCTGATCGTATGTTAGCCATGACAACCAGTACAGAAGAAGATGCAATAAAGAAATCCTCCGAATTAAATCCAAGCTCTGACCAAAACACTCGCAAAAGAAAAAGACTTAACGCAGTGCTCAGCAAACTTTCGACTCAAGTAGAAAGAAAAGGTAGTGACCAGAGTTACGACGACACCACTGGAAGTGAGCCCAGTATAAGCCCGCCAGCAGTAGTCGACGAGGAGTTTCAACTGCATAGCGTGATATCATCACCTCGTCCTCCACAGAAACAGCTCTCAGTTGACTCAGACATTAGTTTAAGCGTTCAAACGAAGTTAGATATTGGAGAAGTTGACGACACACGTCATTCATCAACAATAAAAACACATTCGTTTGCATATATGGCTCCGACAAGCGATCATCAGCTCTGCAAAGCAGAACCCGGATCACCAATTATTGGAAGAACACCAACTCCTGCTTCTTCGACAGAGATGTCGAGTCCATTGGAGGGTTCCTTTTATTTTGAAGGAAGACTTAATACAAAATATACGCCAAATATTGGAGCTGAAGAAATAAAAGATGATAGAAGTGATAGCAATGGAACAGCCATTGGCCTCTTCACACCTCCTACTTCTGACTCCGCCGGTGGAAGTCGTGGAGATAGTGAAACATTATATGGTGAACACGAACAGCACAGTCCAGGTCTAGATGAAGGAAGCGATGATCCGTTTAGTGGTGGAGAACAGGCTTCCATTATTTCGCCGAAGGCTAACACTACTGATCACGACATTGAGCCCCAGGAAAAGAGAATATTTCGCATACCGGATATACCCGACCAAAGAACACCTTTGCATGAAATTAGTTTATCTGCTTCTAAAATGATTTCTCCGTTTGGAAGCAGTGTTTTGCCTACTTTTCCAATATGTCATTGTCATCATTGCCGTACACTTGCAGGACATACAAGTGGCAAATTGATTGGTCCGAGTAGTTCTTGGACTATGCTTTCCAACTGGCAAGAAATGACAAGACAGAGGTCTATGATTGAGACAATTAAAATGCCAGTCCCCTCAACACCCATATCGCCGATCACTCCCATCTCGCCTTTGACCACAGGCTTTGAATCATATTTACAGCAACGCTTTATGCCTGAGTTTTATAGGCGTCGAAGTCATTCAGACAGTGATTTACAGCAATGGTTTGAAAGTGCGACCAACACAACTACCACAACGACAAATATCATAACTCCATCGCCTTCTGTATCAGTGCCGGCGTCACCACACCATTTACAAGAACCAATTCATGGCACTGTATTAAAAGAAGGTCGTTGGATACCAAAACCATTAACCATATCATCTCTAAAAAAGGGGGGAAGTCTTGAATCGGAACAGTCGACACCACAAGA
Source organism: Camisiidae sp. (assembly GCA_034696325.1). Taxonomy (NCBI): domain Eukaryota; kingdom Metazoa; phylum Arthropoda; class Arachnida; order Sarcoptiformes; family Camisiidae; species Camisiidae sp. Next base: position 9,367 of record JAQFZT010000784.1, read on the forward strand.
CTCACCTTTAGACCTATCTGTAAAGTCTGCGAGTCCTCGTAGTATTGGCGAGCGTTTCATCAATATAATTACCGACAGCTTAACATCAACGACAGCCACATCAACGAACATTCCCTTATCACCAGTCAATTTATCGAGTAGTTGTGAAACTCCTACTCTTAGTGATACATCAAGTCCTCGTACTTTACATACACCTCTCACTTCACACCATTCTTCACATCATCAAATTTCATACACACACTCACATCCAATAATTAAGCAAACATTCTTCAGCATTCCTTCATTAACACCTCGTATACATCAGAGCTCATCACTTAAGTATGAGCCGAACGGAGGCTCTCCGACTACTTCTCAATTTCCGCGATCACCGATAGGAAGTACAAGCTTTTCGACTAAACATAGTATCGAAATTCCCACTATTACTGCTCATCAGCCACAAGAAGTCATAGTACAAAGTACTAGCGGTAATGTAAGCCAGAGCGCAGATGTAGCCTATGTTTGTCCCATATGTGGTCAGATGTTCTCTCTTCACGACCGTTTGGCCAAACATATGGCGAGTCGACATAGAAGTCGCCAAAATGAAGCCACAGCTAAAACTTATGTATGCGATGTTTGCAAGCGATCCTTTGCAAGAAGTGATATGTTGACCAGACATATGAGACTCCATACAGGTATTAAGCCATACACTTGTCGAGTATGCGGACAGGTTTTTTCAAGAAGCGATCACTTAAGCACTCATCAGAGGACACACACAGGAGAAAAGCCTTACAAGTGTCCACAATGTCCTTATGCTGCCTGTCGTAGAGATATGATAACAAGACATATGAGAACTCACGCCCGTTATGAATTACCTGATAGTAGTTCTAGTTTTGAGGACTTGGGATCATCGACTCTGGAGGAAAGTGGTTCATCACCCACTCAAAAGATGAATAAAGCCTCTCTGGCCGTCAAAATTCCTATAATACCTACAACTGCTTCGGATTCTGCTGCACACGAATAAATGTAAGTCAATCTAATTATGGTTTTCAAAGTTCAATTCAAGTCAATTAATTTATTTCTTTATCATATCGATTAAAATTAAATGCAATATTTTATAATAATTGAATATATTATGCAAATTAACTGATGAAAATATTTTGAGCATAAGTTATAACACTTTTTTTGAAGCGATAACTTCTTTCGCATTTTTCTCACTTTAAAGAATGCATACATTCTTTTCTATTGAATATATTACTGGATGCAATTCAATAAAAAAGCGCATTCTTGACCTGCTGTTCCTCATTTATTGCACACAAAAGCATTGCAACCCTTAATAATAGGGGTGGGTGTATATCATTGGGGTTTTAGTTCCGTATTGAAAAACGCTTGAATCGCTTTCAACTCGTTAATATTTTTGTCACTTTCAGTGCGCCAGATATGTTGTGCCAAAAATTCACTTATTGTTCTTCCGACAAACAATATTTTGCTTTAAACCAAAAATAGAAATCATTGTTTTAAAATATCACATACTTATAGCTCGATTGAGAGATCCAATAAATGTTTGCCATTGACTTACACTAACATTCGTAAATGTAAAGCACAAGTTTTCAACTCGTGGTAGAATAAACGAGTTTTTTGTTCCATACTTTCTAAAAATACTTTCTAAAATTAAAAAAATTCTCAACTTCAGTTAATACACCACAAGTTATTATACTGAGTTAGTCTTGTTTAGATATTACTCTTTATTTAATTTCTTGAATATTTTGAGTACTAATATATTGCTTATGATATTTTCATCTCCTTATAAATTATTTCGATTTATCGAACCAAAGATTAGCGATGCTCTGAAACTTATCAGAAATTGAAGTATTTTTTATATTTTGAGATTCTTAATTGTTGTAGAAATAACTTTGAATATTGAATTCACGTTTTTTGATTGCCTCCTACAGTAAAACTGCATGTAATAATAATTATTAGCACGACTTAATGTACATTAAACCATCGCATGTATCAAATCAGTAGCCATTCTGACCTCTCTTGAAGAAATAAAAGCTTTTCTTATCTCAAATTAATTTTATGCGTGTGTTTGCGTCTGCTTTTTTGCCATATAAATTATGGTCGTCTTTGTGCTAACCAACACTTTAATTTGTTGTCAAAATTTGCTCTTATAATGTTGATGTTGAAAATTTCTCTCAAATTATGTTTAGCACAGCTTTAAATTTTGAAAATTTTATTTTTAGTATTTTTTAATTTAATATTTGATTGAATAATTGAGCCACTAATTCATGCTCTCAACAACTATTATTCTAAAGTTTTATGAGTTTTTTCAGAGTTGTTTTGTGCCGACCGAAACTTTCATTTTTCAACCCGAGACTTGTTTATTGCATTTAAGTTTAAACGATACTAATATTGGTTCTCATAATCACTTTTACATTGAAACTAAATTTTTAACTTTTGTTTTTAGGACTCGATCGCAATTGAATGGTTGACTGATTGAAGATAAGTTTTTTGAAATATTTGAAGTGAGTGCCAATTAAGTGTCCTTTGTTTAGAATGAGCGAAAATAAGATAGAATTGCTAACAAGTGAGACTCAGTGCCGAAAATATATTCATTCTTATTCTTATTAAAATTGTTTTCGATGGAAATGAATGCTCAAACTTAATGGTTTCAATTTGCTATTTGTTTGAATCAAATCTAATACATAAATGTTGAAAAAGATATTGACTTATGAAAAGAGAAATCTATTCTCTTATTCCTCTTCTTCTATATCCTCTTCTCTTACTGTTAATCTTGAACTAGAAATGAAAGAATCAATTCGATGGTACGGATAAAATATTTTTGGTATATATTTTTTTAAAAATGGTGTAATTCATATCATTTTTGGTCACATCACAAACAGATACTTTATGTGAAAATATAAAATAATAATGAGTTAGCATTGACTCAATATTAAGGTTGACTCTTAAGAGAAAAGATTTGAATGAAAAATTATAAGATTTTTAACATAAGATAATATTTTGCATACGACTAAAACAATAAAAGTTTGATTGAGATAATAATATCCAATCAATAACACTGTGACAGTTAATCTGACATAATATTCAAATTGAATAAATAATTAGATCAGATATTCGTTAATTGATCAAAATTGTACATAAGATTGTATTATTGTATTTAATCACAAATCAGTGCCAACTCATTCCGAATTCGAACCCAAATTGAATATTTTCCTTATAAATTAGGTTTATATTTTAGTTTCATTTCGTTCAGAATCAAGCAATAATGCAATTAAATCTAGGCTTTAATTGAGATTATACACAATTATTTGAATTTTCATTAGATTCGTACAAATTCTGTTATGATTAGAACTTCTTAAAACTGATTAAAAGTTTTTAATTAGTTTACGACACTTCCAAATAAAATTTAAATGTTATTCGCTGTCATTCATCTATTTTGGCGAGAGATTTGGGTTATTCACACTTCTTGTGAATTGAATGTTGAATATAGTTATTCTCTTGTTGTTCAGCATTAAAGTGTTTATTCCTCATAATTATATACTTTTCAAGACTAAACATATGAAATAATTTGAATTTTGTAAAATTCAATTATAAAATAGATTGTTTCGATTATATGAAATTAAAATATTTTAGTATTTAAACTAAAGATAAAATAATTATATGTGAATTTTGATAAAGACTGAATCTGTTGTAAAAGTGATGATAACAGTGCCATTACGTACGATACATAAGATATTTTCAAAAGTCCATGTCGTTATGTCAGGTGAATTCAGTGCCACAGCCATGCTGTATATCTAGAATATTATTCTATATTCAATTATGGAGATCAATATTATTTAGTTCTGTTTCATATCTATCTAATTCACCTGATCTATCATTCAATTCCTTTGATCTTTAACTCATTCACTTATCGGAAACCAATTATTATTTAAGAATTATTGATACCTATAATTGTATAATAAGTTGACAAATTAATAAATATTTGCTCAAATTATCTTATATTAATTCAGTTAAACTTGAATGATCTCCACATCTGTTAATAGTAAACTTTCACTCAAATCCTATTATTATAACTGGTATTATTATTATAAATGTTTAATTATTGTAATAGACATTCAGTAATTTAATATAGAATTAGTGTATTCTAAGAACTTAAGTTATGTATATATTATAAAAATCTGAATATGTATGTAATATACTATACTCTATTTGTAAACTAAGTAATAGCCAAACAGTGAAATTTTTTATCATTCCTCACTCTATCAAACTGAGTGAAATCACAATTATTGTCCACTTCTTGTACGAATTAAGTTTCATTTGTGAGATTGATGTGAAAATCTTTAAAATTCTAATTTATATAAATATAATATCATATAAAAATTAATTATATTTATAAATATGTATATTTACTTCAATATATATAAATATATATAGACTTAAATTATATAAATACATAAAACACCTATTGTTTAATTTGTTTCGTTTATGCATTATGTAAATTATATCATGTAATGAAAGCACTTATTCATGTTAAAAGGGATGAATTGAAAATATTTGTCTAATTTTTTCGTTAAAACAATCTTTGACTTTTGGTTTCGATTTTTAGCAGAATATAAATTAAAAAGCGATCCTATTTTCGAAGTAATGATATTTTCAAAATAAAAGTTGGGAGCAGTTATTGAAGCCAACGATAAAAGTTAATAGTTATGACTGAATATTTGAAAACCAGTTTTACGCAGATCTACAGTAATGACTGGAAGATTGCGAGCGCTTTTAAATTCAAATTATGAACGTAATAACATAACGATGTTACTAACTTTGATTATCAGATAATAATCAGGATTTAAATTTCTCTAAAAAATTATTTATCATCTGGATATTGTGCGGCAAATAATATTATATCAATTAGTTAACAATAATTTAAATAACATCATTAATCGCAATAATTGTTAGATCATTAATTATTACAAAATACTCTATAAGGATAGATGAGAACATTGTTTTTTTGAAAACTTAATTCTTTAAATATTAAACTTCGTATTATGAAGAATATCCAAATCAATCACGAATATGAATCACGAAAAGGACACCACAAAAGTTTGACCAGATTTTGTGAATTTATTCGTTTTATTCAATTTTATTCAATTCTTTGATTAATGTAAAGCACATAAAGAAATAATATTTTATCAAAGTATCTGATGAATAACATTTCATCTATTTTTTCTGGATCTTCTATCAGTTGAAGTTAAACCTTCTTTCAGTTGCTGGAACTCAATGAACAAATGTAATGAAAGTATTGGAAAAACATTATTAAACTTATTCTAGAACTTATTTGAATCCAGCTTTAAATCTGATCAGTTTGAAATTTATGAGATCTTTATGTTTTAAATATTCTCTTTTGCTTCTCAATAAATAGATGAAAATGATTTTGAGTATAATTTAATTTGTTATTTTGAACGATTCTCACTATAATTACATTTAGTTTTGAGACTCAAAGTCAGGCTCTGGAAAAAATATTTCGGTCAAACAAACCAATGTTTCATCGAAAATGTCAAATCATATTACTTTCTTGACTGACATGTAATAATAAAAAATATATAGTCCAAAACGACTCTATATTTATTTGATTTTTTGAGAAAAAGTTCCACTATTTTGTTCGGACATTTCTTTGTCGTATTTTTTGCTTCTTATGACTTTTCGGGCAATTTTTTCTCTCTTTCAGATTGATTTTCATGTGATATAAGTCAGGTCTGGCCATAGTCTGGGTTACATTTTTGCAATTTAAGATACCTTTCTAATGATCAGATTCTGATTCTTGAACTTTTGAGTTATTTTTAAAAGATTTCTTCCAATTTTCTAATAGATATAATGTTTTCCACACGTTTTTTAATATCATAAATGGATCACTAACTGATTTGTTGACCCGCAAAATGCGTTATTACCTATAGTTTTGACTTTTCTTCGAGAGACAGAATTATTTTTTCCAGAGCCTGATTTTGAGTCTCAAAACTAAAGTTCGGAAAGCGGCGGACATATCAGTAAAGAATTAAACTTAAAATTTTCCTTAATTATTCTTCAAATTTAATACTTAACATTTTTTGAGAAGGAGTTATAGTTTTAATTTTATAAATAAAATACAACAGTCAGGATTGCAGTCAAAGAGTGACCCAATAAAAAAGCCTAATCTAAATATGAAAGAAAAATAGTTGAAAGATTGTAATTATGAATTTCTTATTGATTGATATTGTGATTGCTATAAACGTAACCTAAGCATACAATATTAAATTTTTAATGTTTAGTTCCTACCATTTAACCATTTTATACACAAAGTGAATAATATAAGTGAATCAAGTGAAGCGAAGGTCAACGATATATCTGAAAACGTCCTTTTTATAAGGATGTTCACCATAATTATACTCCTGTACTGCCCATTCATCAAATGGTTGCAAAAACTACTGATGTCAGTGAAGCTAATCAACGATAAGTTGCAGCGTTTTTGTTGAGCTCCAACTCATGACTCTCTCCATTATTATTACTTATATGATCGCAATTTGACTGCTTCTGCAATTTTTTGTTATTCCCATAACTTTGAAAAAACGTGAAAAAGAAATTTTTAAAAAGTTGTGCTGCGATAATCCTGAACTCTCTCCTTCTCTATCTATATCTTTCCCCTACTTCTGCCCGACTCTGACCCTCACTTACTCTTATCATGTTATTTATTAATGTTAAAAGTAATAAAGTATAAAAAATAAGTTGTTATTGAAAATGAGATTTAAATTCGATTAAAATTAGAATTCATTTAATTTATTGAATCATTTCTAATACAATACAACATTTCCACACATACACACACACAGAATAGTGAAATGAACAGTAATAACAAACTTGTTTAACAGCTTGTATAAGATATATCAGAGCCGAATATCATCAGAAGTGCCTCTTATAGAAATACAAGAAAATTGATCCATTGTTCTCACACCACACCCCATAGTTATAGTAATTTTGCGTTCATCAGGTAAATTGCAAAGCAGACATTACAAGAATTAACTGATGAAACACCCACTCTGTGTCGTATTTTCAATGTAACTGTCAATATATCAGTTTATACGAGAAAAATTTGTCTAATTATAGACTAAGAACACTTGTCTTCTAAGCTAGAACTCTAACTGTGAGAAGAAATTACACGACTGAGACAATGCTTAAATGTAAATAGGCATTAAAGGTGGCACTGAAAATGTGCACACAATAGGGTACTGTACAGACAACGCAACTGTATATTTAATTCTAACATCAGCTAATTTCAAATGCACTGCAGTCTAAACATTCTTTGGGAAAAAAGTTTCACAACAAAACGAAGGCCTATGAAATGCAAATTCAAACAAACTGTATAAAACCTAATGTAAATTTGGATCAAATTAAGTCCATAATTCTAAAGTATCTGAGAATAGAGAATATTGTTTAGTTCCTCTCAAGACACAAGCCTTGAAATTAGAAAAGGGCTCAAAAACTTGATATTTACAACTGAGTAATAAATGTTTTCACTGGAGATTTTGATTAACTCAACTATTATCATACTATTGATTAAAGAGAATATTAATTTAGTTGCTTTAAATGAAATGCGTATAACTAGCAAATACTTGTCACGTCTATGCGTAGGTCTGATTTTCTTTTAAAAACACTGCAAACGTTCAAATGATGATCATTAGGATAGGAAGTTAATGACATATATTTTTTTATTTCAACTTAAAATCACTTTATGGTCAATAATACATTCATATTTTAAGGCCTTTCAAACAACTCTTATTTGACTTTCATATTTTATCAAGTTTTTTGTATTCCCATTAAAAATGACTCCAATAAAACTAAATATAATCCAAATTTGCTTAAATTTTTATCTAAAATTTTGTATTCACATATTGATGTGCCAACGAATGCATTGCTTAAAATTAAGAATAAATGTGTGATTTAAAGGTTTGATTTGAAATTTTTTTGATGATAAAGGATTGTATAAAACAGTTTGGAAGTGATATTACGTAGACTTTGTGACTCAGAAATAAAAAATAAAGATCAGAATTTGAATTTTTGCGTGATATTTGAGAAGTTTTAAAAGCATATTTTATACATATTTGGCGTCATTCATTTTTTATCCCTAATGATCATTGATCATGGCTGCCCATCATAATCATAAGCTACAAGATATTCTTGGCCCTCAACATTTTTCAGACTTCATCTCTAAAAGAAAGTTTATCTCTAATTATATTGAAAGTTTTAGAAAATTGTTCCCTAATCTCAATGTATACTAATTCTATTAATAGTTGAAGTAACAGATATCACAATAAGACTTATTTATTGAAATATGTACAGAAGTTTTCATATAAGCATTTATTTTGATTGATTAGTATTAAATTATCACATTTGAGTCACTTGTATAATAGAAACAAATCTATTAATTATCAAAGCGGCTAAAAATTGTACAAAAAATTATTTTTTAATTGTGATCAATAAAACCTTAATTTCATTGATGTCTTGATAGTGAAGGAATAATGAATTAAATAATTTTTGCACAATTACTGTTTTTATTATTTATATAAAATGAACTATTTTCTGTATAACCAGTTCTATCGTTTAAAGTTTTGCTCAAACCGTCTAAAGTTTTGACTCGTCTATACCATAAGCCATACCACCGTTTAATGAAGTGACAAAGACTGTATTAAAGCTATAACTAGTGTTCACCAGACTCAGAGGCTCAGCTCAAAGTTGCAGTCAGGCTCAGGTTCATACTGACTGAGCCTTTGTGCCTGAAAACTTTATAAGCCGGGAAACTGTAAAATTTTCTAGTTTTCATGAATATATACTTGTTTCATGAATATGACTAACTTATATATATATATTAAAAATTGATAAATTTTGCTGATGCGTGCTCTGTATTTTATGATAAACTTAAGGAAAAATTGAAACTGTAGTATTGATGTTAATATGAGTTGACTCAAACTTTTATATGACATTTTAGATTACTCCTTATGATTTTCAACAAATAATTATATCACTATATAAGTAAAGTTCTTATAGTATAACTATTTTTTCAAAATTGTATCAACAATACGTTAATCATTAAAACTAAAATAAATTAATTCACAGAAAGACACTCGAAATAGATTAAATCATTTCAAATACAATAAAGAAAGTTATGATACTTATTATTCCATGAAATGTGCAAAAAATTTTTTTGGTCTTACACTTAAGATGTTTCTTTTAAAAGTCTTTATCATGTGTGATGAATGGATATTTGAAATCCTAATTTTTGTAAACCATTTTTAATTCGATCGCTCTGAATGTTTTTGAAAAATTCATAAAAGCAATACAAGATCAGGCTCGAGACTCAATGATGTTATTCACAGCTCTGAGGCTTAGTTTCTTAAGATGTAGACAGGCTCAGCTCAAAGCTCAACACCCAGTCTTTGTAAAAACGGTGATAACCAACATGATAATCTGATTTATGCATTGAACCCGTATTAGCATTACAATTATGTGATGTGATTCAAATGCAACTCTAATTCAAGTTAGAAGTCATTACGCCCTCTGTAATTAAATAGCTCCTCCTATAAATAGTGTTTGGAGAGCAGCGTTTTTTAACTAACTTCTTTTCATCGTTTACTATTATATGTTTTCTGAATAACTGCACGCACATTGTGTTTGTCCAGTGCAAAAGTGTCTTTTCATGCAACGATACGTACACATAAATGAAACATAATTAGTATGCTATCATTGCACGCAAATGTGATACTACCTTCTCATCATTATTAAAGGTTCATCAAGTAAAATATGATGTTGTGTTACAGTTGAACTCCTGGATGGAGGAGAGACAGAAAACTGCATTATAGCCCAGTAGCAAAACCAGTCTATGTTTGAAACGCTTATTAAACTTTTTTTTTGCTAATACTTTGTTCTTCACTTGTAGGCATTGTTTAGTATATATTTTTGTGAGTTTGCATTGCGTGCAAAGTCGAATGAATCGCTGGAGTCAAGTCTTAAGCTTTTCTCAGCTAATCAAAAGTCAGAATCAAACCTATGCTTTATTATCCCTATTCTTGAATATCCCCTCAACGTGAAGATCACGCCCGCATCAGTTCATGCCTGTGAGGAACATGACTCCCACCACCTGCAGAAATAACAAGGGCTTCTTCATCTTCACTTTTTTATTGAGGCTTCAATACAGTGGCCCAAATGCATAACATTCAATCTAATAGCAAATACTTTGCATCATTCATCATCATTTTTGTCATATAAATAATGTAAAGTCAATTTGCAAAGTGTGGCAATAATTTTCTTGATCGTGTTGTAAAGATTAAACTTTAACGCATGAAAAATATTTAACAATTATTTTTCACTTTTAGCAAAACTTTCCTCACAAAAGCATCAAAAATATTTTCCTCAATTCTTTCCTCAATTCAGTAGCTTTTTTATTAATGTATTTGTGTAAATATCAATAAATCAAAGCAAATCAATACTCATAATTATTGTTTTTTAGGGAAAATTTTCTTAACTGTAACTTTTCTTTTCTCAGTGATGGATAATTACTTGAATTTCAAGTCAAATATTAATGTTTTGGATAAATATTATCTATAATTCGATAAAACTCCTGAATTTTTTAAAGATTGGCTTTAAATTGAAAGTATGAATATGAATAAGTGCATATATTTAACATTTTTTGGGGCTCTTTTTGTCCATTATTAATGTAATTTTTTATTCTCTAAAATACCAGTATCTGTTACAGCGCACCCAATGAAGTCTGGAGAGAATTTGTTGTATGAAAGCTTGTTCTTAGCTTTTGCTAAAAATAGTAGAATCATTCAAATATGGCTCAAAGTTGCAAATTAAAAATATTGATAGTTATAGTTGAAATTAAAAATAGTTTTTGGAAATTAATGATTTTGAGAATAGTATAGTTTTCAACACATGTGATTTGCATAATTTGAGTTATGGTAAGAAATGTAGT
>JAQFZT010000785.1:0-20352 GCA_034696325.1 Camisiidae sp.
AACAGAATCAAAGCATGTTATGTTATGAAAAGAGGATCGGCAAATATGAGATCCACGAAATTTAAGGCCATCATATTATAAACATATTAATACGACCTCAAAGAAACCCGTTAAAAATAACAAAACAATTGCTTAATTATCAAAGATATTTCAAATTTTGGGAAATCCTTCAAAACTTGAGCATACGGTTCATGAGATTTAGTACAAAACTAAACATCAAAAATGGGAGTCATAAATCACATCACTGCCTCAACTCATTCAAAAATTAATTAAATTACAATCAATCAAATTTAATCGTAGAAATTGATAATAGAGTATTAGTGTAATCACTAGTAATAGCAATTACTTTAATTGTTCTAATAAGTAATTAATAAAACCTATTAATGTGATTGACAATAGTCTTGAAATATATTATAATATATTATTATTATAATAGATAATTATTATATAAGTAAACAAAAATACTAATGAATATTTGTAGTGTAATTATATATTCATTGGTATATATTACACATGATATATTCTCAGTTTCACACTATTTGTTGGTTAATTATTCGGAAATGTGGGTTTGTTCTATAAAGTAGCCTCAAATTGAATCTAATTTGCAGAAAAACCTTAGCTTATAGTCGATTAACTTATTTTCTCATTGTAAAATATTTATGATAATTATTTGTTCTCTAAATTAGATGAATAGCTAAAGTATTGTAACCTGATAAGTGTTTTCGGTTCTTATTCTCTTTATTGATATTGATGTGAATATCTTTTTAGAAGGAGTTAACCTAATGTTAATTTATATTCTGATTTTTTCGTAAATACTACATCTGTTTGTGACCAAAAGTAGTGAATACAATAGTTCAATAGTAAGAACTTTCACTAACTATTCAGACTTGACCAGCTCCAAGTGGACAAATTTTACTTATGTGCAAAAATTGGCTATTGAATCATTTGAAGCATTTAATCCCAGTTGTATGTAGGATATCAAGAGCTCTGTGGGATTCTCGAAATAAAATGGAGTCAATGCAATACTATTTTGAATAAACATAATTTTAGAATAAATTTATAATAATGTGCCTCATTTGAACCCACTGAATGTAGTCCTAGAGGTTGACCAGCCAATTAGCATTGACCACTGGTTGAGAGATTTCGTTTTTTGTTCGTTGAGTAAGTAATTGAATTTGAAGAAGAATATACTCTGTATATGAGGAATAGCATTGATGACTAACACGATCCTATCTTTGATTGGATCCTCATCTCATATTTTGTTGAGCAAACAAATTGAATATTAAGGCTGACTGAACCCGATTCTCACAAATTTAATTACTGGATGTTGTGTTGATCTTAAGAGAAAGTTTGAACAGAGAATAAAGAACAAACCAAACTTTTTTTGTTCATTATAGCCCTATGAGTTATACCTTTCGGTGAATTCAGTTAATTTCCTGCAAAAAGTTTGTTGGTTTGCATTAATTTCCGATCAAATAATTAGTTTGACAATCACTACACTAGTTATTCATTAAGAGATAGATGTTTTCATTAGATAAGTTAATGTGCCTCTCAATAATTGGATTTAATATTATGGTAATTATAGCAATAAATTATTCATTCTGTTTACTTGTTTCAAATCTATTCTTTTCACTTATACAAATAAATCTTCTTTTCGTTCCATTTATTGATACACTTTAGAGTTTTTTCAAGAATAGTTGTCCAATATTTATGATCAACAAATTGAAAAAATATAAATTTGATTCGTTAATGTTATGATCAAATGAAATAAAATGATTAATTAAATACAGTTGTATTGAATTATAGATAATTAGAATGATGAATAAAGATGTTTTCTATCGATTCAGTCCATGCAAACTAATTCAAAGTAAGTAAAAGTGGGTTAATTTGAAATGTTTTGTTTATTGCAAATACCAATTAAACCACTTTTTGCTTAAGTCAATAATGAGACATATCTTTGACCCTCTCTTAAAAGTTATTTTTCGAAATTGTTGAAAACTATTGTTTTATTATAAAGTTTTAGTGAAAATAATCAATAAAATATTAATGTGAGCGCTGTTGAGATCGCAGCACAACCACTATATGATTATCTGATAATTGATATTGAATTTATCCGCAAACCATAGAACGCATGTACTGTAAAATAGTAAGGCTATAGTCAGTATTGGAAGCACACCAGTGAATATACTGTATGACCGAAGCGACTATAAAAACACATTTGCCATAAGTCTAAACACACGCCGTTTTTCAAAATCACGATTCAGTCAGAATAAGAAACTGTGAAGTCAACAAATTCCTTAGTTATCATTCCTCTCGAGTCATTTACTCAACCATTTTTTGAAAAGTTAGTATAGAGTAGTTTAGATGAAAACTTGAAGACAGTATTTGTATTCGCAATACTTTATTTGAAATCAATCAAAATTACAGCTCTCAAAGAGAATATTTATATAAAAAATAATACCAAATGCATAAATGGTTAGCTCCGTCTTCTATTCACTTTCTTAAAATGCATCGCGAAGTCATCATGGAATCGGATGAGAGCTTAGTTATTGAATTAAGTAATAAATTGTCAAATGAGATGCCAATGAAAGTGCCAAAAATGCAAGTCACCGAAAAAGATGGTGCAATGTTTGCACTCAACAATACATCTTTGCAGCTGATGAGGCAGTTGGAAAAACAAGGAAAACTTCGTCAAATTCAAGTAGAAATCGTACCCCTAAGCAAAGTGCCATTCAATATTCAACAAGGAATGATCGCTGACAAGGATAATGGATTATCTCATGGTCTTAAGGATGGAGAGAATGCTGACGATGCTCTCAATGATGATAACGATGATTGTAAACCTGGTAAGGACTATGTTTGCTCTTTAATAAAGTCTTGTTTTTCTACAGCTTTAATTAGAGCTGTGTATCGGGTCTCGAGTCTCAATCGAAAATTTTCTTGTCGGGTCTCCATCGACAAGAACCTCGAGACTTGCTTAAGACTTTTATCAATTTTATCTTTATATTTGATACTTATTTCAGATAATTTAATCCAAATAAATCTAATTTCGAAACTTTGATATTGAAATAAATATTAGATGAAACTTTGAAACTAAATTATTTAGTCAATAAACTCGTATTTTTGAATAAAAGATGCAAACACTTCAATAATTAATGTTTTTTACCTAAACATTTAGAAATCAATAATTAAATACTTTTAAAACTATATCGAGTTTATGAAGTTTCGGAAAAATCAAGAAAAAGTCGGAACTCGACTAAGACTCGAGTCAAATAAATTTTCGAGACTCGATAACCTCATCTCTCAAAATACACAGATATAGCTATAAGGTATTAGATCATAGACCATATGATAGCAAAGTTAGGCTAATAATAATAAATTAGAAATAATAGTTCAGCTGAATATAAGACACTCAACACATTCCTTAATGATAATAAAGAAAATCTAATTTATTTTTATTACCCTATTCTTCTGCTATTTTTTCTTTATTGGCTTTTATGCAAAATATACTTGAAATTTGGTTTATATGAAAATCTCATGTTTATAGTGATAAACTATACGAGAAAACTTAATTTCGTGAAATATTAGACTTTGTTATATAAATCTAACGAAAAATTCTGAACTCAATCATGTGAAGTATAGTGTATTACATAACAAAAAGACAAAACTCATATTTACTGCTCATTGAACTCATAGCAGAATATCTTTTGAATTGAGTTAATTTTTTTCATGGTTTCAGTTTTCTCGCTATCGCTAAACAATGTTTGTTAATAGATATTTGTTGGTCAGCAATGTTTGACTTCTCATTCGATTACATGAATTCATATTGATCTGAGAATGCATTTATTTATCTGATGCTTATTCTTATAAATGACAAAAATTGATTCATGCGTGCAATGAAAATGTGATGAACATGCAATACCTTCTGTACTGGCATTTACTTCATATATTTTTCCTGTCAAAATAACTTTTAAGGCAAACAAATTGTATAAAATATCATAAAAGATCAAACATTTTTCACAACTCGTATACATAATCGGATCGTCATATCAGAGTCCCTGAGAGAGTTTGACTTAATTTTGAGTCCAAGATTAATAAGTTTTACTTTCGAATCACTTTCATTTTATGTTCAAGTATTTTCAAGTTATTCAATGAGTGCTCAACTCATTCTTTAAGAATTTAAAAATTTTGATTATAATATAACATTTGAGATCTTTAAAGTTCTTTAAAGCCTTTCTTGAGAGGGGACTTGAGAATTTTTGATAAATTTTGATAGATATGAGTCTTTTATCAATAAAATTTGAGAAAATTTTTGCTTTGCTAGTACTGTATTATGGTTTGAATAAGAATCTTATTGTCTGATCGTGACTACTGGTGAGTCGTGACTATTTCAACACTTTATTCTTAACATCAAAGTTTTCATGCTTTCGAAACTCCTTAAGTTTTCTATTTAAAGAAAGATGTTTTTAAATTGACGAAAAGTGTAGTTTCAGTTGCATAAGAGATTTGTTCAGAAAGAAAATATCTGACACTTTCGATAAGATAATTATACCTTTTTTGTATCTTCCATTCCGTTGTTATGACTCCATTAGCTATGAATCTCATGTTTAATTAATATATGACTGAATAAGGGTTTCACTGATGTTCAGATAGAAAAACTTGTATAAATTGAGTGCAAGAAAATGATTACTGTTCATGAATATTAAATAGTATTGAAAATCATTAATTTTCTCGATTCGTAAGTATGAGTCCATATGAAACTGATCCCTGATTTTCACACGCAATAGAGTAGTGCTTCGCAAAAAAGTTCACTATAATATACAGTGACTGGTAGTTCACTGTTTTTTGTTATAGTTTAAAAAGCTTCTCATTTTTCACTTGTGAAGTATTGATCATACCTTTCAGCTAAACCTAAATTATATTTTTACCATATATTCGGGTTTATATATAAGTTTGAGCTAATGCTGAATTATTCATAGGAAAAATTAGTGCCATTTATCACTTACTTTTGTTGTAGTAAAATATGAATCATTTTTTCAAACAGTTAAGGCTCTGGAACTTGATTAGCCTTAAGGTATTCGAAAAATGCTTACTTTTTAACAAAACTCTATGTGAATGTTAAGCTTGAAAAATTTACTTCAATAAAAAAAATAGAAGAGTTTTTATGTATCAATATATCAATCATTGTGAAGCAATGAAATATTTGATCCTTGATTTAAGTTTCAATCTCAATGCCTTTTGAGAATAAATTAATGGACTCGAGGATTCATTGACGTGAAATATTTCAGTCATTCAAACAGCCAGATCTCAAGAGTTTATTACTTCAACTCTATTTTTAGGACATTCAATGGATAATCCACAGAAAGAAAGTTGAATTGAAATAATTAGCTTTGATGTTTCAATCTATACGGATTTGAAAACTTTTTCTTCAGTTTATGTATTTGTTTGAAGTTAAAATTATCTCAAAGTTGGGAGAAGATATCACATCCTCTACTGAAGATGCAAAAAATGATTGTTAATCTGAGATCAAACTGTATAAATTTGACAAAACAAAGATTAACTATTGTAGGAATATATTGAGACTCAGATTTATTTTATCAACTCTCAATTTGGATGATTTGAAGCTCACAAACTTATTTGTTTACATTTAATTCCAAATTTACACAACAGTACTCTAGACAATAAGCGAAGCAAATTCGAACACCATTTTTCTTAGCCTTATTATCATTACATGTATGTATACATTACTTCACTTAACTCTCCTTTTTATTATAAATTCCCAAATGAAAGCAACTTTTATGTTAAGTTCTTCTGCCTCTCTTGAGATTAATGCATGAAAATTTTCTATTAAAATGACTCTTAATACTCATCGTTAGAAGAATGAAAAGTTTGGAACATTTCATCTAAGAGTCTATTTCTCTCATTGTCTCTCGTCTCGTCTCTCTTTTTCTCTCTCTCCCTCTCTTTCTCTTTCTTTCTTTCTTAACTTTCTTATTTGCTTTTGTCATATATAATATACAGCATTCATGTATTGCATCCCTTTTTTAAAAGAAAGTGAGAATTAACTGAATTTTATTTATGATTTTCTTATGACAAGACAAGATCCCGCTATCTTTGTAATAAAATGTCTACAATTATGTTAAACTTTCTTTGAATAAATTAGTACTTAATTTGCTCACGTATTTCAAAATTCGTTTTAATAAAGCATGAAAATATCACAATTAATTATTCATAAGAAAGTTGTCAAGAAAATAAAAATGCAATTTCTCATTAAAATGAATATTTAAACGAAATAATAGTCAAGCATTTAATATTTGTTATACTGAAAAGTATTATAATATACAATAAAGTTGTTATATTTTTCTCATTTTAAGGTTTCAGGTGTTGTATTCAGACCAAAAATATCAATAATAAGCGGATATTTTTGTAATATAATAGTATATTTCAAAGTTATAGATACAACTGGATTGCAGTTGTGCTGAGTTTAATATTTGTTAACAATAATAACTTGGAAAATAAATTTTCAAATTATAATATTGTGTTTATTTTGAAAAAATTATTATTCATTTTCAAACTGAAAAATAAGTACAGAATTTTGAATGATATTAATATTGAATATTCCCTTATTGTAAACCAAACTTTGCATAAACTTATCGAGTAATATATGTTTGAAATTTTTAAAAATATTCAAAAAATTCAATTTATTCAAAGTTTTCCTTCATATTAATCAAAATTTAAATGACAGAATATATTAAACGAATACTAAATAATATCGAATATTTTATTCTTTTGTAATTCGATTGGAAAAGCAAATCATTGGTTATGCAAATGATGAAACCATCAGTGATTCCAATTGAAAGAGTTATAGAAAAAAGAATTTATTCAAATTGACATGAAAGCATTGTCTAAATTTCAGTTTTATTCTCTTTAAGAGTATAAATTCAATAGAAAAACAATTCAGGAACTCATTGATTGAAACTTGTTTCGAATGACAGAATTTATTTGCATTTTGATGCAAACCTTTAATGTTATAAAAGTTATTGTTAACTTCTATTGAATTTTATTCCTTACTTGAATAACATTTCAGCATTGAAAGACCTAAATTTGTCGATTCACTGTCCTCATAGACATGCGTTTTTCGAAGCTTTCACAGGACTAGAAACAATAGAAAAAGTTGTGACCAAATTATGAATAATTCAAAAATCAATTTAGAAAAAAACAAAATATTTTCATCAATAGAAAATAGTGTGAATGTATATAAAGATTTGAACTGATTCATGAAAACATTCCGAGTTAGAGATGATAAGAGAAAGATTTTGTGATAGTTAAGTCAACTTTTAAAGCTTAACTCAGCTCAAGCATTGATTATGGAATCTTCACGCTATGGAATTCGTTTAGTTTTGCAATAAAGGTTATGTCAATAGTGATAAGTCTTGACTGAGATATGGAGGAAACTCGAGAGAACCACAAATTTCCTACTGTTGACAGTTTTGCCAAAAGATGTTTTTAAAAATATAAGGAAATTTCAAACTATACTGACTGAAAAACATGTTAACAAAAACTTTACATGGGTTTCAAAATATGAATAATTAAAATGTTGCACAAATTTCTAAACTCTTTTTGATTGACATATCTTTTCAAATTTTGTTATAATAAAATTCAATATTCGCTACACAACTATGAAATTGATTTGTTCTCAAATAACGTTAAAAAGAAAAATATAAAAAAATTCATTTATTATAACAATAAATATACTTGCAATACACTGATTCATATTATTGATTATATTCATAAGGGTTGTAAAGACAAGTTTCTATTTTCATTTCTTTCTATTATTCCTTCATCAGTACATTTTGCGCTTTTCCGCTACGTTTTGATTACTTTTAACCTCATAAGTATTATATTGAACTGCATTTGTGACAGATAGTATTTTTGCCATTAGTACAAATGCACTGATGATACACTTGTGATTATAGTACTGTACCATTCATTCGGTATAAAATTTCTCAGAAACATAATGGAAACTGTCTGTGAAAAAGTCTTACTGTGAGCTAAATTAATATCAAATAGTTGTGAATAACATTTTTCTTTATTTCCTAAATTTCATTAATCAAAATTTTCTCAATAATCTATAAAACAAAAAAAAATGTTCATGTTTTATAAAAATTCTATCCTATTCTGAAAATATTTTCCTAAAAATATTATCCAACAAACTATCAATTTAAGAACAATAGTGTAATGTTTGCACACTTTCATTATACATCATGAAAGAGTAACTGTTATATTAACGAAAGTTTGTCGCAAAACTATATACTCTTATTCTCAACCTGTATTCATCTTGTCTTTCCTTTTTTCTGATTCTCATTTTTGTTTCATTTGATTACAAATCGATTTATTACTGTTTCGCACCATTCAGTAATATCGACAACAATTTACCTCATTTTTCGCAAAACAAATCACTAAAAACTATTTTCTCGCAATTCTATTAGAAATACAGTATTGCGCAACTGCTTCAATCGAAAACTTTGACCAAAAAGCCATTGCTTTTGCTCTTTATTAACTTATCTATTTAACAAAGATGACTTCAGGCAATTCCACAATCTTTATTGAATTTCAATATAAAGCTGAAGAATAAGCTGAAAATTTTCTATAAACTTGTTTGCAAAAAATAATATATCTCTATTCAATAATTTAGAAACTTATATAAAAAAACTTTTTCATTTACTTATTTATGTTGAAAGATTGAATGAGTTAAAAATGAGTTTCTATTCTCAATCCCTATTCAGGCTCAGAATACCTACTCTTTAGTAATGGAAAACTTTTTAAAACAGAATATTCTGCTTAAATGAATATTCAATAAAATATATACTTCATTGCAATACATCTTAAAGTTTTTAATACATAGCTATATAGAGAGTTGCTTTACACTAAAGTTTATATTTAAATTTAGCCAAATATTCTCGATTTGAATCTTATCATTTAAACGGAGAACTTTTAATAAAAATAATTTCATCAATTGTTGCAAACGTATTGCCGGCACTTTTCTGCATGAGTTAAAAGCCATTCTATCAGATTTTTATTACTTAATTGAGCAAAATATACAGAACGCTCTCAAAGGATCTTATATTACGAACTTCAAGAATTTAATTAAAACATGCTTTGAATTTTTTAAATTTCTTTATCAAAAATTCCTCCAATTTTAAGCCTCAAATTTTGACTTTAATGTTTTGTATGCAAATCATGTAAATATGTTTTGACTCTTCAACAAAATTTAATGATCAAATTGCAGATGAGTTAAGCTCTTATTTCTAAAAACCAGATTTAACAGACGTTTTGTTGCGTTATGTAATACTGCCCTAAAATATATTAAGAATTCGTTAGCGTTAGAGTTAACTCTCAACCATTAAATAGGCATTAATTTTACAGTCAATTAGATTTTTCGAAAAAACTTTTTTCTCAGACGAGTTGAAAATAGTTAAAAATATTATATTAAGCCATTAGTTTAAGACAAAAATAACTTACAGTATAAGCAATTTATATTTTCAGAAATATCATGAAGTTTAATGTCATAATTAAGGTAAAAACGATGAAAATAAACTCAAACTTGAGCTCAAAAGTTTGATAAGTTTTCGAAAACAACTTCATTTGAATTTATAATTATCTGACGTTTATTTTGATTATTTTAAAGCATTAAACTTTAACCAAAATGAAGGCTAAGTCTAGCTTTCCATTACATATCAAACAAAAATACAAGGCATTAGCAGAACAGAAATACAGAATTAACTAGAAGTGCAAAATCAAGTGAATCTGTGCCGCAAAAAAAGCACATTATCCTAATAAATATTAAATGTTTTCAATAACAAGTTAACTTGTATATAAAAAGTCAGAAAAATACTTCTAATGAGAGACTTTAATTAAAAAACGTCATTGAATAGGTTATGAGATATGATGATTAAGAAAAATTATATTCAACTTGAAATTTGATTCATTTGTTTTAATCAATAAATAATTTAATTTATTGAATCAAATCTCAAGTTAAACAAAACTCTAGGTATTGTTTTATACATGAATTATTGTTAATTCTTAGGAAAAAATTGATTGAGAAAAAAGCATTTGAAACTTTAACACAAAAAATCACTTTTATTAGATTTAATAATGAATGTTTGAATGACTTGTAATGTAATGTAATCTGATTAATGATTTATAAAAATTGTTTTGATTTATTATAACCCTAAAGAGAGCTCTAAAGGTGGAAAGAAGAAAGGTTACCACAAATTACAATTGGAATCAGTAAAGTCTGTCGGAAGCAAAAACACGATCACTCATCAGTATCCGATCGCCACAAACTCTGCAACTCCAAGCAGTGCATCAGAAACTGATCATGAATTAGAGGATGAAGAGGACGATGAAGATAATACAAGCGAGTCTTCATCATCAGAGGAAGCTCTTTCTTGCAATGTATGCGATCGATCATTCTCTAGTGCGCGCCAATTAGCTCACCATCAGTTACAGAAAAGACATTTCGGATGTTCAGTCTGTGACACTGTTTTCCCTTCACTTATGGCTTTGGAAGCGCACAAAGAAACTCTTGAGCATTGGTCTGATGATGAGGCACATGATAACGAACACACTGATGATGATAACGATGAAGTAGATATTGTGCGACCGCAAAGAGAAGAGTTGGAACGATTACTCTGAGATTCAACTTTATTTCCTTTTTTCTCCTCTTTTTTATTTGCATAGAAAACTGTCTTTTGTCAGAGCTTTTAGCAGTTCTTGTTATCCAATATCAAGTTGCAGAAAGTCTGTGCTTAAAATATTTAAATCAATTAAATCACTGATAAGTCTAATCATTTTAGAAAAAATTATATAACATCTTAAGATTTAATGAACAAATGTTTTGTAATTTAAAGCCGAACAAAATTAAATTCAAGCCGATTTGAGAAAAATAATGTGTAATTTTCTTCTATTTTATTTAATCGAAAGTTAATTACAATTGCTATTCAAATATAAATACTCGATATAAGGGTATATTTTTAACTTAGCTCTTGATTAGCTGTTTGAAAGTTAGCAATCATTTAATGAGTACAAAATAATCACCAAAACGTGAAGACTGCAAAAGCACGTTCTGCTCATTTTTTTAGTATCAGAAATTATAATTAACTTATAGTTTTGTTAAGTATTATTAATAAAAAATTCATTGTCAACAAAGTTTACAAGAAAACAATTTTAGCCTTTTCAGCTTTGGGTACTTTTCAAAGTTAATGCAAATACTTTCGCTTCATTCCCAATGACGTCCAGTTCTCACGAGTTTGTAAGAAGAAAGAGATTATACTAATTGAGTTTGAGCTCAATTACTGTTTTCTTCGCTTTTATATGACATAAAATAGAATTCCCAGTAAATGGTATTTTTAATGAATAAAATTTATAACTTACGTATGCGTTCATTACAATAGCACTGAATGAATGGGCGAAATTTTTTTTTAAAAACAAATTAATTTAAATAGAGCTTAAAAATGATGAACAATTGTTAAAAATTGTGAAATTTTGATTGAAATAAATTAGATTGAATTAGAGTGCTTCACATGAAGAACTAAAGAATAATCATAGTTTCATAAAGTGATAAAATTGCGTTTTTTGTGTAATCATGAAAATAAAGATTTCAAATATCGATCCACTTCAAGACTATGAAAACTGACAGCGATTTTTCATTTTCAGACTCAAGACAAATGAAAATTAGCGCTTAGTTGTTAGATAATAGGGTTTATCGATCTTATTATACGTTAATGATGTTAATACAGAATATTAATGTTTAGAATTGTGATCAAAACTGGATAGTTTTGTTTGCTTTAAGGCCTACAAATTATAATATAAGTTAATTGAAATAAAATTTCATTCAAACCTATTTTTAGGAAAATCCCAATAATAATTCGAATATCAAACAAGGGGTAAAATGTGTTTATTTTTTAAACTCAAACTCATTTCTTTTTAAAATAATGTGCATAAAAAAGAAATCAAAACAACAAAGAAACCTATATTGAAATAGTTAATGCTTTTTCTTCAAGTTTTCAGCTTTTTGTCTGTCTGAAAAAGATGTATTAAAGTAGGATTTCTTCATTTTTCTCAATATTCGTCAACATTTGAAGACTCGTGATCCTAACAGATAGAGCGTGAAGTTTAAAAGTTACTTTTTAAATTCTATACTAAATCTAAAGATATTAATCATTTTTCTCAAATAAATATCTTTTTATGTGGAGTACTTCGAAATGTGCGAACTCAAAATGGGCTGACGTTTTGCCTGCAATTAAGAAGTTAATATAATATTAAATAAGTTATAATTTACGTTAGAACTGCTCAATAATGGATACCTTAACTCAACTAACTTGTAAGCCAATGCTTGAGCCTGAAAAATAGCCCGAGTCTTGAGCTGAGTCTCTGGGCCATTTGCTCATTCTTGAATAGTTAATATCCAATAATTTCATTTATAAAAATGCGCTGCATATGTATTGAATTAAAGCTAATGACATGAATATGTACTGAATGTTAACTAGGATGAGTTTTCACAGAAAATATTAAGTTTGATATTTTGATGTATAGAATATATTTTATCAGCATATCATGGAAAATAAAATTACGAATATATTTGTTCGAATTAACTGTCGCTCTCTCTCTCTCTCTCTCTCTCTCTCTCTCTCTCTCTCTCTCTCTCTCTCTCTCTCTCTTTCTCTCTCTCTCTTTCTCTCTCTCTCTCTCTCTTCAAAGAATGACAAATATTTACAGAATCGTTTTCGTAACAGAAATATTTACGAATATTATATCGTAAGAGATGTTTTTGATATTTAATTTCATGTCAATCTTTATTAATGAACAATTCGATGATTTTGCGCTCAATTATATATATATTAAAAATATCTGAAATTTGAAAAATGTTTTCATTTTCTGATACGAAAGATATTGTGCGATCACTTTTAATGCAGAACTATTTGGCATATTTTAAGTTTGTTTTGAAACATACTGTGAGATAATGCCCAAGAGATAAAGCAGATGACTGTTCACTCATATACTGCTTAAATAAATCTATGAATCGCTAAATTGAATAACAGTGAACAATTGATCGCATAATCATAATTAAAGTGCACAAAATCTTGTTTTAGAAATAATTTATATATCATTTTCATAGTTCTTTGTCTAATGTAATGAATAAAAATAAAATATTATAATATATTTAAATTATTTTCTTTATAGAAATGTTGAAATTGTGAGATTTGTCAGAAAATTGTTGAAAATGATCAAAATTGATATTTAAAGACTCTATTTGAAGAATTTTGTACACATTTAGCTCTTCTGAAATAGAAACTAATAAGACATGAATAGTTTGATGTAAATGACCCACATTTAAGACATTTGTTTGTTTGTATAAATACTGGTTTAAGTAAAACAAAGTATTTAATTCACTACAGAATATTATTGAGCAATAAAAACTCGTGAGGCTTTATATAGCATACACTCATTTATTAGAGTCTTTTAATTGAAACAGATAATGTCTCTTATTTTATTGTCACTATAGAAGAGCATTAATCCGAAACTTTCTGTTTTTATAGTCAGAGTATTTTTAGTCATTTGAATCAATAATAGAAGTATATATTGTGTTACTTTCAATAAAATGAGTATTTGATTATATTATTTTAAGACTGACGACCTTTTGCAAGTCTCCAAACTGGACAACATTTTTTAAATTCTAATTTTAGTAATTTTCTATTATTACTAGCTTTGGTCCGTTGCTTCGCAACTCATATTAGAATTTAAATCAACTTTTTTTATATTTCTTTTAACTTAAATATTTTTATATGAGAATTAAAGTCACATTATTAAGCGCGCGTATCTATAAATCATTAAAACCTAATCTTCTCTTGTTAAAAATAATTTAATGAAACATCTATTTTCTATGTCTCTAAAGAATGAAATTTAAACTCATTTAATATACTGATCTTCTTTTAAACGAAATGTGCACGTGATTTGCAATAATGGGTTTGGATTTTTCTTACTTTTAGAGAAGACTTCGCGCTTAAAAATCAAATAACATTATTGCGGACGAACGGACACACGGATGGACCAGATATTGAATAATTAGTAATATAGACTAGGAGAAATCCGTTGCGAGCAACTTATATTTCAATTGAAATTAACTTTAATAAAAGATTGTTTCACTTATTTATATCTTTATTATCAGTGAAAATTATAAAAATAGATCTTAAAAGTTGCAGAAGGTTTTCGATCTACATTCAAATCATCTTCAGGGCAATGATATTGAAAATTAAATAACAAAATGGATGTTTTCTTTTTATATGTAAGATTTTGAATAACAATTATGTTTAAGAATGCTTTACATTGAAGACGACTCACGGATACAATTATTTTAGTATAGATTTTCTCGAAGAAAAAATGTTTAATGTCAATTTTTGAAAATTAAATATTGATTACCATGAAATACAAAAATCTCATTTAACTCTTGTTTGTTGAATTGTTAAATATGTTGAGTCAATAAAATCTATAATAATTTAGACCAATTCTAAGGAAAATTAGATAAAATGTTTGACCTTCTTTTAATTTGTTGATAAAAATCAAGTTAATTAATGAGATAACACGACTTTTGTATTATTCTTAAAACTAGTTTTCTTTATTCTTGACTCCGATTCTTAACTGTCCGGTTACAAACTGGACAGGTGTTGACCCAAATTATGATGAGATTCTAATGATTTATCATTTTAGCACTTTTAATATTGATTGGCATAATTACTAGTATATATAGCTAAACAAGTTAAACTAAATTTACATGAATATGCAGTAATGATTTTTCTCTTCAATTCATAGCAATCATAGAATATGAATCATGACTCGTATTCTTCAATACACAAGAGTTTATAGTTTACTAGAATTTACTCTCGTTTGGGAAAATCACTGGTGGGGTACACATGTCTACATTGGTTCAAAGCTGCTAAAAATATATTTTTTTGAGTTTTCAAATCAAATGATTTCCGCGCTATATCTCTGTCGAGATAATAATGTATTCTGTATGTGTACAAAAGGGAAATCTTTCACAATTTATAGAATGATTGCACTCATGAGTTATTTGAGACGCTTTTAAAAAAACATAAAATTGCTTTTTGGTCAAGAAATTCCGGAAATCATGTTATACTATACTCGACATTCTGTTGAGACTTTATTATTCTCAACACAAGAAAACAGAGGTTTTAGGATTTTGTTGACAGCTAATCATTTATAAAACAATCCTTCGATTTGAGTCAAATCCATTACTTTTAAATTTTGGTCAAGTTTTTATTTATGATGAATATTTCGAACCACAAATCAAAATTACTATGGATCAGATCAATTCTATAAAACCAACAGCAAATTTCATTAAAATAAGTGATCCAGTAAAGCGTGTTTTTTTATTCATTGTTGAAATCTGTTTAAATATCTTTCAATATTCATTATCTAACTATTGACATGTTTTTTCAAAATAAATTGCGAAATGTAAAACGCCATTTACTGGACCACCAATTTTTGAGATGTTCAGTTGGTTTGTAGGCATTACTAGTTATACTCAATCATTTTTTATGGGATTGAGATTTCAAGAAAATCATATAATACCAGAAAAAAGTAAGCATTCATTATTGAAGTGATCACTAATATTTATTATTATTCTTTATGTTTGTTGAAAATCTAAATTCAATTGTAAGGAAATTTTGAAAAAAGGAATACATTTGGCGTTTACTAATTCAATACCTGTATAACTAATTATAGCAATTATCGCTCATTAGATGTTTGGGTTGTTATAACAAAAATGTTTTTATTCTGACAGATCCCGGAAATCATGCGATTCATAAGGGTTTGACAACTACTCTATGCTATTAAGCAAAACTACAGATCAATGATATTGATAATCAATATTTGAATTTATATGTTTCCCTCATGTTTCATCTGTATTTATCACTCAATTTTTCAAAATCTCCAGCTGTCCACATAAAGTCTAAAGTTGTTGTCAAGTGTCCAGCTGTACACCAACTTGTCCTTTGCATTTCTCAATTTAATCAACCCTTTCATGTTTTTATTTTTATTTTATTCCATTATTTTTACAAGTTGTCAAATGAATGGCAAATTCAAAAATCAATAATTATATAGAGTATTTTATATCAATCTAATAATAGTTACAAAATATTACTGATTTTATTGAATAATCTTCAATATAAAAGATTACTTCTGTAGTCAAATAAACTTTACTCAAAATATATTTTAGATTCAAAGGAAATACTCTGTAAGGATATCCTTATAATATTTTCTCAGACGAATGATTTAACATAAAATCATTCATTTTATGTGACTCAGAACAAAAATATTCACATATAAAAGTTTTATTCTATTTATTGATTTTTGAAAAGCTTTAATGTTTGAGCTGAATGTGAGTGAAAAGTTAGACAACCTTTTCGTGAACTCGATATTACCTCAAGATATACGACTGAAAGCTTCATATTTCAAGCGTATTAATAGAAACGAATGAAGTTAGAAAAAAATTACTTAATGAACTCTTGAATTTTATAGTTTTTTTTGATAAAAGTAATTATAAATATATTAAAAATCTTCGAACATCTGTACCAATAAAAAGTTCTGTTTCATATTCACAACAAATTAATTAGTTTTGAAAAAAAGAAATGCTTTGAAGAACGATCTTTTGAACAATAAATTCATAAAAAGCATTGAAGAGTAAAAAAATGCGAAGTATATATGAAACAGAGAAAGTCTTTTCCATATAGTTTGTATGAAAAGAAGAGCAGAGTCTAATTGGATAAATCCTTTTCTTTGTGAACATATTGAAAATTGAACTTATTTGGTAACAGAAGTAGTGCTCCCGAATAATTCATGAGAACTATTTAAGTATTGGTAGAAGAAAACAATGTATGGGCAAGTTTATTGAACTGCACTATTCAAAAGTATTAAAAGTTCGACAATTTATTTCGATTTCGACTAACAAATCAAAAAGTTCTTATAAAGTGTAATTTCAAAATCAGAAGTATTTATGTGAAAATTCTTGAAAGAACACAATCTGACTCTTATATATTAGTATCAGATTTCAGAGTCCTAATTATCATTTGTTGAAAGTTTAAAGCTCTTAACTTTGATCATGAATCGTTAGTTGACAACTATTTGAATACTAGAATGAGATTTAACTTAGTATACCTGTAGACTAGTGTTGATTCGCTTATCATAAGCGAAAGCGAAAGTCAATTGAAAAGGCATAAATTAATTTGACACAATCGAAAGTCTCTACTATTGCCTTGTCATTGAAAAATTGAGCGAAAACATTAAATTCAAAACTGTATAAATGATTGAGAAAAGCGAAAGTCAAAGTAATCGAAATTGAAAATTTTGACGATTAGCGTAAAAATCGTATCAACACTACTGTAGACTAATTTTTAGTGATGAATTTTCTTGATTTTGTAGAAATGCATGTTTCAGCATAATTACTGGTTTCAACTTTTCCAGAATCTCAAGAATCCAGTTTCAATCATTCATTTTATTTAGTTTATAAAAAAGAATTCGACTGCTATTATAATCAACACTTGATAGCCTTTCGGAGGATAATTGTCTGCTGAGTGTAACTGAGACTATGTTTGGTTTATTTAATGATAAAATAGATTCATTTCTCTATCATTTACTTCTCAAGTGATATTCTTATTACGAAAGATTTAAACTAAATTTATGATACATTAATAAATAAATTTCTCAATGAGAAAGATCTCTGAAATGATGAGAAAATACTGAGTTCTATCTTTGATTGCAAACACAGTTATTATGCAACTTAAGTCAAAGTCAAAGTACTATAAGTCTTGAACTCTTATTTTCAAGAGATTTAAAAATAAATTTATGTGAAATACTTTGCATCAAATAATTCTTAGAATTTCGTAGAACTTTGAGAATTTAAATTAACTTATGTAAAAATTTTAACTATTTATAGAACAGGTTGAAGTAAAATTTGATTTTTCTGTTTTGATTAACATTATTGAGAACTCTTACAAAATATTAAAGTTTCAAATCTTATAAAAATAATGAAAAATATGAGTTTTCCTAAACTCGTTCAGTTGCAGATTAAATATTTATTCAGAGTATATGAGTATATGATAAGAATGTCAATAGAAAATGTTTTATATTATTGGTGTGAATGCAATATAAAATCTGTCATTTTTTCAAATTTTGTTCACAAGAATTTGCAATTCTTTATTATACTCGTAATACTATTTACGACTCAATCCATTCAATAAGAATTCAATTTTTATAGCTTAAGAATAAAATTGTATTAAATCTTGAACAATACAAAAATATCTGAAAAAATAAAATTTAACTGTACTATAAAAGTCTTATATGCGTATTCATTTAATAATAGAAATGAGGATATCTAGTGAATGCATTGCAATTGTATTATCTATAACAACACAATTCTTACAAAAGAGAATTGAAGTGTCTTCATGAAAGCTAGATAGAAATCTTTTGCTTTTCTCCCTTTTATATCCTTTTTCTTTATAGGCGATGACTTTTATCTTAAGTTGTTTGCTATGTGTGTATCACATTTGTTTAATGAGCCCGTCAGAGGTAGAATCCATTTTACTGGAGACGTCAGGAATGTCAATGACTAGAATGTTCATTACCTCTTCTTTTTCAATTCAATCACTACAGTACGAAAAATTCCAATTCTTCTGTTAACTATATTTTATCATCATTCTTATGAGACTTTCGCTAAAAATCTCTTAAATCTAATCATCGATATCTCACCCCAACAATCGTTAATTAAAGTGGAGCGTCATTTTGAGCAATACCTGTACTTAATTATCACTACATGCTTAGTAACCATTTATTTTAGTAATTAAGAAATTTATTTTCAGTTGCAATTTTTATTTTAAATCAATTTATAACTCAACAATATTTAGTGAATGAAAATTTCAAATAATTTATACAATCAGTGCTTCAAATTTTTATACCATTTTTCAACTAAAAATTAAGTAATGGAAGAAAATTTAGTTTGTTTTATGGTTAAAAACGCAAAATAAGCTAATTATCCAAATGAGTTATTTTATGCATTCGAAGCTTTGGCTCTTGATATTTAAAGCGTTTATACTTTTGTGTTGATTCTACACATAGGCTTGTATTGTCATTTGAGAATTGCAAATATATATTACACAAGAATTATTCGCTCTGTTGTCTTGTTTATCATTCATGGTAAGCAAACAAAATTGATCAAACAATGCAGAGTTGATAACTCAAGCTTATATCATATGTATTAGTTTGTGGTCAATGTTTAACTTTAAATGTTTAGGGATTATAACATGAAGTTATAACCACTCGAAAAGAAATTCAATCGATTACTTCTATCTTTTGTATTTCAAAGAAGTTTCTCAATATTTTTCAGCATCAAAGACAAAAAGACAAACAAAAAAAGCTAATGTAAATCAAATGGTTTTTTGAAGTTTTATACATAAACTTTAAATACGATTAATGAAAAAAATGTTTGTTATTCAAGATCATTCTGATTCTTTGACTTATTCCTTAATCTTTAATCATAATTTTTCTAATTTATTCTGAGAACAACTTTGATCTAACTTTTTGTAATCTGAATTGATTGAAACTTCGTTACTATGTTTCTGAATAGAAAACCATTGGAGTGCATAATAGGCCGAATTAAAATAATTCTTGCGATTAGTCTCACTTCTATGGTTACAAAGTCAATGAATCGAAATTCATACCATTTCGTTATCTAATGAGCTGTCATAAAAAGTCAATGTAATCTTGTCTTAAATCATCAGAGTTTTATTTATTTTAAATCATTCAATATGTAGAATGACTTATGAAATAAATATTTTTTAATTGCTTTGTATTAAATATCAACTTTTTAATAAAAGTTTTCAATACTAAGTTAACTCAAATATTAAAGAGTCAGAGAAGTTCTTCATTATCATAGACTGGAGTGAGTTCTCACTTCAACTAAAAAAGCGCTTAAGAGTTATGAGCAGACATCCGAACCTTTGGGGAGGGATTTGATTCCAGGAATTCTCCAAATTTGAAGGTGGAGTCAAAAACTCTTCGGTTTTGATTGAAATAATTTTCCCACCAACTTTTTTCTGCAAAATTTCTTTTTATTAATTATATAAGAGATTTAAAAAGTTTTAATTGATATTTTTTTGAAAACTTTGAAAAAAGCAAAGGTACGCTTTTTCAGTTTCCGGAAAGTCTGGGGGAGTTGAGACCCTACCGTGCGGATGTCTGGTTATGAGACATAATGATTGAGAAAAGTTATATTCAAAC
>JAQFZT010000786.1:0-20339 GCA_034696325.1 Camisiidae sp.
TCGAACAACAATTTTGTTTTACAGGTGAGTCTAACGTTGAGAGCGAAATGGGAGTTAGTTTATTCCAGAATAGTACACTAATATTAAAAAATTGAAAATTAATAATTATGCTTAATTTTGAAAGTAAATTTTTTGTTAGAAATGACATCTGCTTTATTATTCTTAGATACATATTCGAAGAATTCCCCACATTTTATTGAATAGCTGATAGTTATACAAATTTCTGCTTCAACTAAATTTATAATCATTCTGATTCTATCCTCAAATATTACATATATTATCACAGTTTTTTGAAAAATTAATTTCTTCAATAGAATAAAATCAAATACTCTAAATAATGAGTTATTAGAAAGGAATACTCGTTTATCCCTGCGGTAATTTGATGTAGAAAAGATAAAATTTCAACACTTATAGTTTTAGACCACAAGTTAACCAAAAGATAAAACTTTGTTTCTTAATCTCTTAACATTTGGAAACGTAACTTTTTCTGAATAAGAGTTAAAAAACGGGACAGCTAAGCGTCCCGTCTTGAGGTCTTGACGGAATTTTCGCCACTTATTTTTCAAAAAGGGGGACTGTCCCGTTTTTGACGGGACAGGTGGTCAGCTTACTATTAAATGACATGTTTATCAAATGAATGGCTATAAATTGAGTGTCTAATAAATGAAGATCTGTCAAATCAATGTCAATCAATTGAGTGTCTATAAAATGAATATCTATTAAATGGGAAGACACCTTAGTAAATATCGAAAGCTGGAGAAAATGTGCCAAGATTGATGTCTAATCTGGACTCTGGACATGAGCTTTGCAAATCTTGACTCTACAGTTTAAATTTAAACAAGTGGTCACCCTTAATGGTGTTTGTTATTAGAGTGTAATGGTTCGAACTTTTGTGAACTATTGAACATAAATTAATGATTATTTAATTTAATAAGTTAGAAATTTTTAGTTTTCAGAACTTTGATTAATTATGAAAGTAATGATTTTTTGATTTCATAGGTTATGAAATTTTTTGTTTTCAGAATTTTATTGTTTTTTAAAATAAAAAATGACAAAAGAAATCCGATCATTGACTCGAAGCTTTCATTATCTTAATATTTAGCACGAATTCATTTCATTAATAATTTTTTCTCTCATCTTAAAAGTAGAATTACGAAAATCATTTATCATTGTATCTGTGTTTGAAATAAATTTTTATGACTGAACTTCATCTAGAAATTCAACTAAAACTATAAATAAGACTTGAAACTTGAGATATTATTTAGTTTTGGTTTGAAAATATCTGTTAAAACAATTGATAAAATTTTTGATCCAAATTTACGCTTATCTTCTTATATGACTATAAAGTCTGCGGGAACTCATTAATAGAATATGTTTATCTCATTTCCCGAAAGGTTGTATGAAGAGAAACAGATTTCATAATTCAATATTCATTTCAATATGTAATATATTATTCTCAATTCGCTGTATTATTTCATTGCTTTCTTCTGATGAAAATCAAGACATATTAGTATTTATCGGCGATTTTTCAAACATAAGAATTCACTTGAATGTCTCATTATTAATTCCCATCATTTTAACACTCATAACACAATTATTACATTATATTAATTATTATAAAAATATAAATCCTTCTTATCTTAAACTTTTTGAAATGATTTTAGGATTAGTTCTCCCAAAAAGTATTGGTCTCACAAATAAAGTGGAAATCTATAAAATTGTTTATAAAACCAAAAAATTATTTAAATTTTTCGAGTTTTATATTAAGATTGTTATGCCTTTAGTTTCATTGTTGACATAATTTGTTGCTTGTATTATATTTTGTTCGATTCAGAAGACAATCATTTTGGGTATTCCTCACAATTTGTTATTTGCTTTAAATGCTTATTTTGTGTTTAGTATCCATTTATGGCAAATCATATACTTTTACTTAATCTGTTATTAAAGGGTGTCCCAAATCTTTTGGTTTATATATGAGTTGCTAAAACTGAAATTACCATTTGTTGACACAAATAACGTTTAAGAAAGCAATGTTTTCGAAATTGAATATTTATTGAAAAAGTTTACTTTATGAAATTATAATTGTAAGAATTCATTGATAATTAAATTTTTAAAGAAGATTTGCAACATGTTTGCCGTTTTCTTGTTGACAAACATTCATTCTAACAATTAAATTATCAATAACAAGTAAGGTTTAAATAACAATGAAATTCACACAAATTTATAAATCTTTTGTTGGAATTCCACAAATTTAATGCCACACCTGTGAGTAATCAGTTCAAAATAATTTTAAACATAAAACTTTTAATCTCGACTGAACACGTGTTCGTTCTTTAAGATTAATCTAACACTCTGATACATGCATTCAAATACACTTTCATGCAGTAATCTTAAAGAATGAACAGGTGTTCAGCCGAAATAAAAATTATTTTGAGCTGATTACTCACAGGTGTGGCGTTAGATTTGTGAAATTTCAACAAAGGATTTATAAATTTGTGTAAATTGCATGAAAGTGTATTTGAGTGTATGTGTCCGAGTGTTAGATAGCTCTTAAAAATGTTAACATTAAATATATGCAGTTAAATTATCTTATTTTTTAAATTTGTAAAATATTTTATATTTCAACGTTAATCATGTAATAGGGTTAGCCCTTTAGACCCTTTTAGTGAGAAAAAAATCAAATATAAACCAAAATATTTGGGACACCCTTTAAATAGATAGGCAAAACTTACATAATAGACATTTTTAGAGATTTATAAGTTCTGAAAACTAAATTTGGAAAGAATTACAATGAAGTGAGTCATATTTTGGTAAATCTTATTTTTAAATAAATCTTTATGAAAGATATCATAACCTTAGAAATATCAGTTTTACATCATTTCAAATAAATTTGCTGATAAAGACCTGGAAATTTGTGGCATCAATTTCTTTGCTATTCTCTACAAATTTTCTTGTAATCCCGCAAAATTGGTAACATTATTGATACCTCGAAAAATGTTCATAACGTACAATACCAACAAAGTCTCTTCTGTATAATATATAACTAATTTTTACTCTGGAATGAAACTCTATGACAGATTCTGATTGCTATGTCTTCGGCGCTTTGAAAGATGATAGAAAAGACTCCTCAACAAATGGTAATTGCTTATTGTTTTAAAGTTATAATAATTTCTATGTTTGAAAGATATATATTTCCTTGACAAAGCCGACAAAGCCTCACATATCCTTTAAAAGCCTGAGAAATATAATATAAAGAAACTAAGAATCTCACACTTTTAATGCAAAATGAATATGAACTCTTTAAATTAAAACATTTAATCCTTCAACTTTTACACAAAATTGACTGCTTAACATAATCAAAATTTAGGATTTCAGCAAAACCCTAGTGTACAGTTACGTTTAAATAAATCGGGAATATTTGGCTAAAATAAAATATATACTTCAATATAAGACAGCTTTTTTACATTATAAAGATTTTAAGATGTATTGCAATAAAGTATATATTTTAATAGATATTCATTCATTAATGCCTTACTTTATACTTCATTTGATGAGAAATCTAATCAGATCTTCATTTTCTTGAAAACTTAAACTATTAAAATCTGAGTTTCCTATCTTATCTATTTTTTAACATTCGATTTGAATAATTTCATTTGGCCCAATCAATTTATTTTGAATAAACTATTTTAAATCCTTCACTTGTAATTCATATGTAAAAGCCACATGCTAATATGCTAGTTTACTAGATGCAAGCGCCAGCCTCTAAGTGTAAGAGTACTGAGCGTGTAAAGCAATAATCAATTACAAATTGTAACCATGTGTAAACTTGACTTTTTTGAAGCTATTAATTAACTATCAGTTACATAATGAAGAAGAAAGACTGATCTCTGTTTCTCTTTGCTTAAACGGATCTAACATTTCGTGTACTCAAGAGTCATAATTTCTGAGTAAAGTTTCTGATTCGAAATTTATTCATAACTAATTAGTTTTATTGTTAAACTCATTCAAAATGAAGTTTTGCATCAATTGATAAATAAATTTATAATGATTGGTATAAATTTTTTCTCAAAATTAAAAATTTTATTGTTAATCAAACATTTTGTTTTTAACTATTGAAAAGAAGTAGTAAACTTTCAAATACTTTTTACAATGTATAAAATGTCTTTTTAGATAGTCTTTAGTCACAAGTGTTAACCTCTCATAAGTTAAATGCTATTCTATGATTTAGTTAAGCCAAAAAGTCTTTCGTTTGAAATGAAAAATTATTTTTAAAAATTGAATTTTCTTGCATTATACGGATAAGATTTTTTTAGTTAAGCTAATGTCAACTCACCAGAAGTGGTCAGTCTCGAGTCTGATCTGGTTGAATATAGTATCAAAAGACTCAGATTGATGAACTGAATCTAACAATGTATCATAAATAAGGAGTGTCGAGAAATTTTCTGATTTATTTGAAAATTTGTATGAATATTCTAAAATTTGAGTTCAAGGCTTTCACACTGATTTCTTAAATAAACTTTTTTTAATGTATTTTTAAACATAGAATCCGAATATGCAATTGGTTTTGCTCTATCTATTATAGTTTTTGCTCTAAACCCCTCTCAAATTATTAATTCCTACCCTGTAAAGAAAAGTCAATAAAAAATCAAAATATAACAAATGATAGGATATCGGAATCTCAATCCAGTATAACTATAAATATAATATTTTGAAAGAACTTATAAAAAGCTTTCATTGAATACCAATTTGAAAATTTTTGGTCTTGAAATAACGAAGTTATGGTTCATCAGAAATTCTAATTTTCGAAGTTTGAGGTACTGTTATTTTTAAAATAAGAACTTTACAGCCAAGCAAAAATACACGTATCTAATAATTTTTTAGTAGTTTTGATTCACTACATCAGAATTGAAAAATTATCATATGGTTAACCTGTAATTATTGTTAGACAGTGAGTGAGCGGGTGATACCTCTCATCTTAAAAGTTCGGTCCCAGCAAACATTTCACTCAAAAAAATTTCACCAAAAATAATTGAGGATAAGTTATAGAAAATCTTCAAAAACCGAGCAGAGAGATTTGTCACAGACTATATATTATACAGTGTAAGTTGGAACTTTGGAACTTGAATTAATCAAATCGTGTTTCGAAAAAATTTATGATTGATATGTACTTCTGCGGCGCGACATCAAAAACAATATAATAATAGATGCAATCGTTAGCTGTCAATGAGACGAGTCAAACAATACCATTTTTATTGGTGCCACATCCACCAGTTCTTGAGATATGCCTACTCTTCAAAGTGTTAAATTTATAAATGTTTGACATGACCACCTCTCACAGCCTGACACAAGTGAAGAAGTGATATACAATACTTTATTTTACTTAATTTTGCACTATTTTGATTTATTTCACTTTATTATAAATTTAATATTTTTTAAAAACCTAACCCAGCTAACATTTCTGCCCTCTGTCCAAACCGAAAACCTCTTTGAAAACTTATTTGCAATGTTCAGCAAGGCTCAGTGGCGGACCTTGAGCTGAGCCTTGAACCTGAAAAATACTCTGAACCTTGAGCTGAGCCTCTGAGCTCTGAGCCAGTTATTCAAAGAATGAGATTTTCTTCTAATCAGTAATACATAAAAATTATATGGAGAAAAACTAAATTATCTCTATTATAATATTAATAACTGATAATAAAATTTTTTTAATTATTTACAACTTAGTGTTTATTATTAGCTAGATTTGATGCATAAAAATTTGACTGATTAAAAATTTAAACCCAATAACGTTTTGTGATATGAGTTCTATCATCTCATTGATTAATTAAATAAATACTTTTACTATTAAGGCATTTATAGTAGAATAGTTTTTTCTTTTGAAAAATGGGGTTCACTTCATAAAGGTATTTATTGTGTGTTTCTTTAATTACAGTCCATCCCGCTTATAGTGAATAGGTCGGTGCGGCCAAAACCGTTCACTATAACCGGGATTCACTGTAAACGTTCTCAATTTCTATTGTATTGAGTAATATGTTCTGAAACAATCATTCACTATAAACGGATTCACTATAACGGGGTTAGACTGTAATTGAATAACAAAATATTTCATAAGTTAATTTCTATTATGAAATATTTGATAAAAATGAAAGAAACATTTTCCTCAAATACAAGATGAGGTTTTCTCTTGTTTTGGAAGTGATTCTAATAATTAAAAAGTTTACAGCTGTGAAAAATCCAAATTAATCATAAGACTTAGAATACGGAAAATATTAATGATTTATATCAGTACTTAAATATACTTCTATTTTGAAAACACGGCGTCGCTTTTTCCTGTAATATTTCCCACAATTGTAATACTTATGATCATAAACTTTCATAAATCTTATTAAATGTTAAGTTATTAACTTTTTTGTATTATTAATTATAGTGCTTTATGTTAATGTGCCATAAGATCTTCAAAAGTGTATAGGTTTAAAACTTTCAGTTATAGATTCATAAAATTCAATTAATATTATTTATTAAGTATTTTCAACTTAATCTTTGTTATTATATAAACTCAGATCTTAGAAGAATATTTTTCTATTTCAACTATTTTTTCAGCAAATCTATCGAAATCGTTATCGCAAGACTTCGGATTCGATTCCCGGACTGGTCCTCATATTTTCTAATTGTTAAAAATAATTAAATAAAACATCTTATTTCTATGTCTCTAAAGAATAAAGTTTAGTCCCAAATCATACTACAGCAGTACAGAAGCTTTCATATGTCTATTAGTATTAAATTATCAATTTTTGAGCGCATTTTCAACTCATTCGTCACAAAAACAAAAACAAAATTATTTGTTATTACTGTGCACTCAGTTAAATAAATTCAATAAAATTACTTAAATTACAAATAATTTTCAATTTTTTCAATTTTTTAAATTGATCAAAATAAGGTTCTTTGAATTTTTTTTCTATAATCACAAAAATTATAATCTTCTATTGATTTGATTAATATTAATAAGCAATAACAGTTTCTATTGATTATTTCAAATTTTTTAACAAATAATTTTTAAGTGTAAGCAATGCATGCAATGCAATACAATGAGATGTAATTAAGCTTAAACATAGCGTGAATACAAAACATAAATACAAAAAACTAATTGAGACATTTATTTTGATATATGAGTGCATCATTTATAATAATCTCAGTCTTGAATCTGTTATATAATTATAGAAATTTTGGTGATCATCTTTTTTTGGTTGAGTAACTTTTGTCTGCACTACTCGTGAAATCAAGTTTCAGTCAGCACTTGTTTGCACACATTCAATCTGAACAAAATTGAATATAAAGAAATTTAAATTTGCACTACAATTATTAATAGAGATGTTGTTTAACGCAGATTAATTGGTTTTAAGAAAACATCTTATCAGAAGTTTATAACTTTTGAGTTATTCTAAAAAAATATTAAAATTTTAAACATTTTAAATTAGTGTTTTAATAAAGTATCAGTTATGATATGCGCTTATTATTTGTATGGTTTCGATAATATGTTCCGATCATTATTGCAAATTTATATGATATTTTAGAAGAATTATGTTCTGTATGTTGAATAAATTATATAATGAGCTCTCAATAATAATGGTCAGATACTGTACTGGCACGTTAACTATCGTGAGTTCGGGATGAAAACATGTCTTTACTTACATCTGCACTGCAAATATTTCGAGATATGTATTACTAGAGATACTGTGTAACACTCTTACAACATCTGTTGTGTTTAAAAATTGACTTCTAAAGATTTCTTAACATTAATCAATTTAGAACTCTTTGTTTATATTCTATTCATTCTACGTTATTTGTTAAAAAGTAATAATAATGCTTAAGTGCATAAACTTTTCAAATTATTGTTTTATTTAAAGAATCAGTTATGATATGTGCTTATTATTTGTATAGTTTCTATAATATGATCCGAATAATATTCAAAAAATTATGTAAAAGTTAATACTAAGTTTAGATGAACTTTTCTATATAATAAGATCCTTATTTCAATTTTGAAGACAATAAAACACTAGCTGTGGTCATCACAGATAGATCAGACCACTTTTTAAAATAAAATCAGTACAGTATTTACAGTAATTTTTTACCCATAAGAAAAGCATTGTAATGCAATTCCGATGAGCGAATCTCTAAAGCATATTTTCTTACAAAATAAAGCTAAAAGTTTTTCCATAAAAAGTGGTATGAGAAAGTATGATTTAGGGATTCGCTCATTCAAATAGCATTACAATGCTTTTCTTATGGGAAA
Source organism: Camisiidae sp. (assembly GCA_034696325.1). Classification (NCBI taxonomy): domain Eukaryota; kingdom Metazoa; phylum Arthropoda; class Arachnida; order Sarcoptiformes; family Camisiidae; species Camisiidae sp. The sequence goes on from JAQFZT010000786.1 coordinate 8,288, forward strand.
CAATTACTGCAGATACTGTACTTTGATTATAAAGATTGTAAAGATTATCGCTAGCAAAAATATCTTAACAATCAAGTATCAAAAATATCACTAATTGAAAAAAATATTATTTCGTTCTTCAAGTTTTTCTATTTTAATTCAAGCTTTTCAGATAAATATTTTGATATCTCACTTTATACGAAGATAGTCTCACATTCATCGGTCTCTTGAAAACTTATAATAAATGTTTCGATTTCAAGTTGATTATTCAATAAGACTTTCAATTCATGCACTTCTCACATATTTAAACTGAACATAGATATGAAATTTTTTTAAATTTGCATAATATATAGATAATTGATCTGATTTTTTCAATTTGGTTTTAAGAGTAGAAAAGGAATCTTAAGCTCTTTGCCTAAGCATTAGTATAAAATTATTCATACTTTAAAAGTCAAGGTTTTATTGAAAATTTTATTTTGAATAAACTCAATAGTAATACTTGATAAGAGAGAAATATTTTTAGTGACTAAGTATTTGTCTACTAAAATTTTTTTATTATAAGTGAGTAAAGCAAAACATTATGAATGATTTTATTAGGAAAATATTGTTTTGTAAAGGTGTAAATGAGTTATTGGGTCATTAAGTTATGAAATTTTAGTCATTACCTTTTTATGAGTTTAGATAAAGAGAGAAATTTCAAACTTAATGATTATTAAAGTTTTTAATACTTGAAATAACAACTTTTAGCAATGTATGCAATAAACCTTATTCATCGAGTATTATAAGAGAAATGTTTTTACTAACGCATTCTATAAGCCCTATTCACAAAGATTCCTTTTCTCCTCTTGAAGCTATTGAAGCTCAAGAAACATTCGTTTAATTGACTATAAGTTCCGAATCAGTAAGTTTTATTTGGGACTTTTGAGTACTACTGGCATATACTTGCAATGGTAATCAATTTGTTATATAAAAGAGATGAAACATAGGAATTGTGCACAGAGGAAACTCAAATTCTATTTTTGAAAGTATACATTTTTAGGATGAAAAAAGTCTACGGCACTATTTTTGGCCAAATGGATTCTTATGAAACCGGTCTAATCTCTCTGTTATAACCACAACAGGAGTTTATTAACAACAAAATGAGTAAATAACAGCTTGTTTAGGTTTCTTATTATTACCACTCACTCATGCATGAGTACAGATTTCTTAAATATTTTTATGCCTTAACATTTTGAATTAATTGTTTGATTCACTCATAGATAAGTTAAAGTTACATATTTTTGCATTATAAAGACTTTAAGATGTATTGCATAAAGTATATATATTAATAAATATTCCCGATTCTGTAACGTAACTGTAAATTGATTCTTTCAAAAGTTGTATTCAATGAATGGATCAAATATCAAATCAAGTTCGGATTTCTATAATTCTATAATTTGAAAATATTATAAAAAATATATAGTTACATAAAGTAATGAGACATTTATTACGCATTCACAAATGTTGTTGACTGGAATTCTTTACTTTTCTCTTTTAAAAAATGATTAATACCCTTTTCTAATAACTATACTTTAAGAAATATTTATGCCTCTCATAGCGGATTTGAGTCATTATAATTAAGTTATTGTACAGAAGGCCTAAAATATATCATCATTCAGATAAGATTTAATTTCAAAGCTAAATACACATGTTTTTTCAAACATAAATTTGAAATTAAAACAAAATCTTAATGGTTTTCTACGAAATTTTAAATAATAATTTTAAAGATAATGAGCATTTAATTGAAGCAGTGGTTGAGCCAAAATAAGAAGTGATATGACGTATGACAGGCATTAATCATATGTATTCCAGGATTTATAGATCAGTGATCACATTTTGAGGATATAAATCAAATATGAAACTGTCTATTCTCAACACAAATTCAACCCTAATTAAAGCATTGTTTTTTGTTGATTGTAAAATTATTTTCGCCCAAAATTCGAGGCCCTATCTTATTTCATTAATTTCAAAAATTTAGCAAAAATGAGAACACAATTGAAAATTCTGGAGATAAACATATATTCAATAATATTCTATTTATTATTAACATTAAATTTGCATAAAAATTTCATTTTCTAGATCTGTATTTCAGTTTACAAGTATTTTATAAAAGAATTGTATAGAGGTTTCCTATAGTATGAGTGTTTCCTATACATTAATGTTCAAAATAAGACTTCTCTCACTAATTTAAACTAGTAAATATTTGTTTATAGTTTGGTATTGAGTGTTACAAATATAAACTTGAATCCAATATTAAAAATTTGACATGAAAACAAGAAAACTATTTGGCACTCTGTTTTCAATCCCCTCAATAACTAATTCCCAAAAAACTTATCCCATTTTCAAACTCAAAAGTAAACTAAGACCAAAGATAACTTATTTTATATAAAATAGCAAAATTATTAATTGTATTTGAATTATACGTCCTATTCCACTACGAAATTAACTAATACAGGAAATCCCCCTGTGCAGGGGGTTGAAAATTTGTCGACCACCTAACCGGTCGATTGCGATGAAAACAGGGTGCGGACGAATCGTGAGCGGGCGAATTGTGCACGGGCGAATTGTGGTGCTCCCGAATGATCGATCAGATTAAATAAAATAGACTTAATTATTTTCTTTAGAAATTTCATTCAAATTTTCTTTAACTGAATATAAAATTATTTTTTATTTCTCAGTAAAATATAATTTTAAACATATGTAACATTAATTTTTATATTTATCTGATAAATAAATTCAATTTTTAAAATGAATGAGAAAGTTATAGAGAAAAGTCTGAGTTATGCAATGCATAAACTTTTTTCAATCACTGCTCACTTTATGAAAGAGGTTCGGTTTATTTTAAGGGTAACTTAGGATAAATGGGGACATCAAAAGTTTAATTTTCTTATTTATAGATAAGTATCTCAGGGATAGTGGAGAATTATAGAGATCGTCAGTATAGAATATTGCCCGACACTCCCGAAAATACACTTTTATAGTAAACTGAAAAGAGAAGATATAATCAATAATAGGTGTTTTGAGAATGCAGGAAAGATTTTATTCCTTTTTAAATTTATGTGTACTCTACATTTAAATTATTAAAAAAATTTTGAGATTTTTATTAGAAATGGTTCAGGATTTGAACAAAGTTTTCAAAATGTAGATATTTCTTTAGGATCTACTTATTTTTGTTCTAACATTTTTTGCTAGTCTTCAGTTTTTCTTAGTAAAGATATGTTATTCAAAAAACCTGCATTACATGAAAGTTTATATCTTTAATTTTGAGATTCTTAATTAATCGGCTGTACTAAATGACATAGAAAATAATAGAGTAGACATCAAATAACTAGTTATTAAAAAATTAACTAGCAAGTTGACGTTAAGATACTGTAGCTTTTTAGAATTTATAGATTTAATTTTCTCAAAAAGATGCTCTTGAATTAAAAATATATCATGTTCACGACGCACAATAATTTTCAATTAATATACTGTGACTTCGGAATATGATATATCTCACGATTCTTCAAAAAAACATAAATATAATAAAAATATTAGAAATTGAGATAATTTATTTAAAACAAGTTTAAAATAAAGCTGTTTAGCTCACAGATCTTTGAGGTTGCGCTTTAACTTTTCTACAGCTTTTTGTATTAGAAATCTAAGCATTTAGTGAATAATTATGCAGGTATCCTTTGAGCTTCTAGAGACACAAATTATGTATTTACATGACAACTTCGTTATAAAATAAAGTCAAATATTTCAGGTAAATGTAGTATAAGTTACAATAATAAGGAAGAAACACTGATTTATAATATCGTACAATCTCTTTATTAGACTGAACTATTCATACAAATAAGGAGAAATAAACATTTATAAGTTTTTTCGTACAATTTTCCACTACATTCAATTAAACGGGATAATTTGAGGTAGTTTTCGAATTTACACTGTATTTTTCTGTATTCATTTAAGAATTTTATGTTGAAAAACCAGTGAATTCAACTTTTAAATAACAAATATTGTATAATTAAGATAAAATAATTATATTTGGAGAGACTTTCTGCTCAACTAAATTACAATCACTCATGTACTTCATGAGAGATTAAACTCTAATTCGCATACAGTTTTTTTTAAAATTAAAAGGGTTTATAGGATAAAGTAGTTTTTCTTTATAGGTTCAAATTTTCATTTTCATCATATTAGTTATATATTTCAAATCAATAATCAGCTTAATCAGTGAAAATTTAAAAGATAATTTTTACTGTTGTTTTTCAAACATGCAGTTTTGTTCCATACACTTATTTTACCACTATATATATCTATTCTCACATCTAAAAAGTCCATTTTATATTGATATATTATATATGATTAAACTACTATTCAAACAAATGTATAAAATTCATTTAATATGAAATCATTATAAAGTGACTTTTTTAGAGAGATGAATAGATTTATTATTGAAAAATAAAGATTACAGTATTGATGATAAATTTATAATAGCTTTAGTTAGTGAAGCTTTTAACACGCTTTCCTAACTTGTTAAAAGAAAACTTGTATATTCCTAGTGAATTCAAACCAAAATAAATGAATTTAGCAATTCAAAATATACTCATAATTTTTTTTAAAGAATGTGAACTTAGAACTCTTACTTTTACATGAGTAAAAAATTTATTTAAAGTATGCGTGTGTGTGTGTGGTGTGTGTGGTGTGTGTGGTGTGTGCGTGTGCGGTGTGTGTGTGTGTTGTGTGTGTGTGGTGTGGCCATTATTGCAAATCACGTGCATTTAAGTTTAGGTTAAGATCAAGTTATAATTGATTTATAGATTCGCACGCTTAACAATGTGACTGATTTTCATATGAAAATATTTGAGTTAAGAAAGTCGTATAAAGAAAAAAGGTGATTGAAAATGTTTTATTTATTCAGTGAAAATATAAATATATAAAATAATTCAATAAACTTTTAGCCTAACATTTTAGAGTACATCTATACTCTTCTTCAGGGCTATGAAGATATTAAAATTCATGTGAAATTAAATTTATGAACTTTTTATAACGAATTAATATGTTACACGAGATTAACAACAATGCTTAATATGAGACATAATAAAACTTAAAAACTATCGAATTTTGCGATGTCTTTAAAATTCAATTAAAATTGTGTCTAAACAGGCGCTAAACACATGCCATTATTTGTTAAATGATTTTAAACTTCCCTCTTTAGAGACATAGAAATAGGTGTTAATAAATCTTCTTTTTTTGATAAATTTTTTGAAAACTAAATTTTTAAGATTCTATTTATTTTGGATTGTTCGAATTAAACGGAATCTCTTTCATTTGATGATTAAAATTTAAGTTAACACAGCGAGAAAATCCGAAGGGTTTTCTTTGCGATCGACCGGGTAGGTAGTCAACAAAATTTCAATCCCCTGCACAATTGCAGTACAATATTACTTACTAATACAAAATCCTTAAACAAAGTACAGTATATGTTGTATATTATATAATATTTATTCAAATTTTGTTATTTTCACAGTATGACAAAGAGTTTAAATAAAAACAATTTTAATAATTTATAAAAAAAATTAATATTAGTAGCGAAGCTACGGGACCAGCCAGTCCATATTTTTAAAATAATCTTGTCAGTCCGTCCGTGAATGCATGTGTGTGTAAGTCTTCAATAATGCAAATGAGCGCTTTCTATAGTTCTATTTCTTACTTACAGAGAGCTTATAGAGAGCTAATAGATAAAAATCAAAACCCATGATTGCAAATCACGCGTAAATTTCATTTAAGTTAAAATAAGGTTAAAATAGTGTTTTAGTTAACAAATAGTTACGGTCTCTACAGCTAATAGTGTGTCATATAAATAATCTTTGATACCTACTGTATAAAATCTAAAATGAAGTAGAAAGGATATCAAAAATACACAAATTGACAAGTTAGACGCCGATAGTTCAGTGATTAAAGCATGTGACATGTAATTACACGACTCTTGGTTTTATTCCCAGATCTACGGCTTTCTTTTCAATTTGTTTGATAGTGTTAAATGCCTATTAATTTCTATTCTTAAAAATATAAAGTGAAACGAAAACATTCATTATGGTTAAATTGGTTTATAGATACGCGCGATTAATAATGTGACTGATTCTCATATAAAAATATTTAGTTAAATGAAAATTTAAATTCTAATATAAGTTGCGCCTGCAAAGGGTTTCGCCTCGTATTTTAAAAAAATATACCTTAAATTAGTGCATTATTAAACGATTCTGAGTAATATAAATCAAATTTTAATGAAAATTAATATGAGAGACTTACTTAATGAAATTCCAAGATTAAGACTTCAAACTCAATCATAACATGCTTCAAATAATTCACTTAACTTAATGTTAAAATACTACTGTACTTTATTTAATGTAAAATCAAATCATTATTTTAAAACTGTTCTTCATTTCTAATTTTCATGAAGGTTCAAACTATTAAAATCTTAATATTCTATTATATCTTTTTGATCACAGACAAATATTATCAAAAAAGGTTAACTTTTTTAAATATGCACATAGAAAAATTTAAACATTGAAATATCTAATTCAATGAGTTAAAAATATTTTTTATACCCAATTCATTTTTTAACATTAAACATTATTTCATTTGATATCATCAAATTATTTTAAATTAATTATCTTAATTCCTAAACAATACTTCGCATGTGAAAGCTACGTGCTTATACGCTTGACTATCAGATGCTATCATGAGTCTCTACGAATCTTTACCTATGAATAAGAGTCTTGAGCGTGTAAAGCAATAATTAATCTTTAATTCTAACAATATGTAAACTTGACTCATTTGAAGCTATGAATTATATATTATAGCTTATCTGATCAATTTATTTTGAAAAAAATATGAAATAAAGTGTTTGAAATCTGAAACCATGAAAGGAGATAGAAAACCATAAAAAAGTTTAAAATATTTTAAGATTATTTTTGAAGAAAAACATATTTTTCTCACTTAAAAATATATTTTGAAGTTTTGAGTCTAATACAGGTTTTGTTTTATTGATCGAATACGAGTCCTGTAGCGTTTCTTACTTTACAGATATTTACACTTATGTATACAGTTTATTAAAATATTGATGGGATTTAATTGATATATTGATATTCATTGTTTTAATAAGTGGGCTGAAAACTCTCAAAAATGTATGCAAATCCTGCATGCGTTCAATAATATAAAAGATTATGTGTTTCTTTCTTCTTAGTGTAAAGTTATTGGTTTGAAACCACTATTGCGCAGACAGTCATTCAGTCATAAGTGAGCTGCAACAAAAAAGCAACACCTATTTTTTATCACTTGATGTGCCTTACAGTATATTTATCATTTGAAATCTGATAAAAGTTGTTAAGAGTTCATATTTCAATCGAAAAGTTTTTGTCACAACAAAACAAAGTTTTTCAATTTATATATTATTGTTAAAATCAATTATTTTTATAAAAGTGTATTTTCTTTGCTCAAAATTCTTAAAGAAAGTTATTCATTTAGTAAGTATTCATATTCTTTTAAAAATTAAAATAATGATTCACTTATATATATATTCTTTAAATCTCACTAACTTATACAAGTCTGCATTTATTGACTGAACATTCGTGAACATTTATCAAATTTTCATGCATTAAATGAAATCAATGAAAAGTTTATTTTAAAATCTTAATACTAAAATGAAAAATATTCTTCAATTTGTTTGAATATCTAAATAGAAAAATAAATTCAGGGCTTAAACGAAAATTTATGTAACCTTCAGACCTGTATGTGTATTTACATAGGCTTTTGTTCCAGTTCTTCCAGTTCGCAGAAGATGAAAAATAGAAACAAAATTTTCATTTCACTAAATTCTTGTTCAAGGAATAGATCATTTTTTGCAATTCCGTTTGATTTTTAAATTTGAATAGAAAAGCTTTTAATATTCTAACTTTTTAATCAATGATCACTTTATGGAAAAGATTCAGTTTATTTTAAGCAAAACTTGAGATAAATGGAGCTTTAAAAGTTTAGTTTTCTAATTGAGGGTTTATATGCTAAAAGATTTTGTGTTTGGAGTCTCCATGGAAAACAATCCATAAAAATTTGTTGATTCAGATTTTTAAAAAATATTCGTTTACTTATCATTAGAATTATCGAGTTATTATTATTATTTAATCAATATATTATTAAATGTATTCAAGTTATGTAAGTTTTATTTGAAAATTTAAAGTATTTAAAGAGAATGTTTTGTTTTAACTTTGGAAAAAATTATGTTAATATAAACTTTTTGTTGATGAAAAAGTAATAGTTTATACAGAGCCAGAATAAGTAATATTCTGAACACTTATTTTATTTTAATTATTTAAATAGATAAAGATTGATTGTGAGAGTCATTGAAAGTTTATTTTATTGGAAGGCTCTCCTTATATGGATGTCAAAAAGCAAATATCTGTTGAGGAAAATAAGAAAGACATCGAAGTGTCCCAATCGCTTATATCGGGGTCACAAATAAAATTCATATCGAAAACTCCATCATTGATAAAAAAGAAAGTTCTCACAGAAAATGATATATTTGAAGAAATCTTGAAAAATTTAGAACAAAATCCTTATAAACGAGAAGTTATAAGATGTGATTTTCCTGATTGTAATTATGAGCCTTTAAGAAGTAGAGATCTTGAGAAGCACAAGAGAGCTGTTCATTTGAAAATATATGATTTTGAATGCGATTGGATTGATTGTGGCAAAAAATTTTCTTCAAAACAAAGTTTGAGAAACCACCAAAACATTCATATTGGGCATAAACCACATAAATGCTATTTTAAAGCTGTGGCAAATTCTTCTTCAGCAAAAATGCCTTGAAAAGTCATTTAAAATATCACATAAATGATTAAAAAATTAATTTAACTAACGAGTTTTGAATTGAATAATATTTCACAAAATATACAGAATTTGTTTATTATTTATCACCAAATCATTTATATTAATATCAAATTTTAATTTACATGTTAATATCTAAATGAATGTGTTATAATTATAAATGAATGATTTTTTTAAAATATGTTCACCTTAAACTAACTTTTTCAAAGCTTTTCATAAATGCTATATCTGTTTGTGATGAGAAAGTTGTGAAAACCAATAGTTTAATAGTTTGAATATTGAAAATAAAAAGAACTGCTTTAAAATAATGATAACATTTCGCATCAACTGGAAGTTGAAAATTTAACTTTCACTCAACTAAATTGTCAAAAATTTATTGTTTTGACATATATTGATGTTTTGTTAAATTTCTGATAAAGATTTAGACTTATGTGTCATTTATCATAAGGAAAGTCCATATCTTTATTTTAAAGTTAAAGAGAGTTCGAACTATTAAACTATTGGTTTCCCAACTTTCTCATCACAAAAGGATATAGCATTTATGAAAATCTTTGAAAAAAGTTAGTTTAAGATGAACTTCTTCAAAAAAAAAATCATTCAAATATTGATAGCAATCTAGAGGAATATAATTTTAATTTTAATTTTTTTCCCTTAGAATTTATACTTATATAATATATGTTGATCTACACAAAATTTTGTAAATCAAGTATACCCGTTGATAATGTTTTAATATGGTGACGAAACCACTAATGTTTCTAAGTTTCACATCGACATTGTAATAAACATCAATGTAAACAGAATGTGAAACTTAGCAACATTAGTTATTTTCGTCACTCCTATCAAACATTTTAGAGTCATCGCCTGTAAATCATATTACAGTATAAAAACTTATGCGATTCAGGAAATTTTTAGTTTTTGTAATAGAAAGTACAGTTACGCTTAAATAAATCGGGAATAATTATAAAAATATATACTTTATTGTAATACATCTTAAAGTTTATATAATGTTGAAAGATATCTTACACCACTGAAGTATATATTTTTTTCGACGAAATATTCCCGATTCATTTAAGCGTAACTGTAAGCTATGTCCTTTTCTTTGAGTTTCATGAATAATTTACGTATGAAACATATAATTGTTATATACGCAAGAAATAATTACCATGTTTTGAAATGCTGTGATTTAATAAGACTTTTAATATACTGCTTATCACAATTTGAATCTAAAAATAATTTGATGACTAGTACTCATTACTAAAGAGTCATTTTGTGTTTTATTAAAAGATATTCAATGCCCCTTTAAATGAAAGCATGTTTAGATTTTTATGTTAATATTAATTGATTGGAAATTTATGAATATTGATTTGAATGTTCATGAACAATAAGAGATTACTTCAAATTACAATTTCAAACATTAATTCCATTTATATCATAGTATAACTTAATATAAATATCAAAACATAGTTTCATTGATAGAAACAATGACTCACAAAATTAATCATTAGTTTTTTTGAGACAAATTGTCATAACAGTATTTCAGAAAAGTATTAGCCCAATAAATTTGGCGATTGTGTTCAAAAGAATTATATTTATTTCTTGTGTGTATGGGTCAGCTTTTAAAAATAATATTTTTGTTCATTTTTAAAAATATTTCCTAATACTCAAAATATTATTAGTTTTCTTTCGAAAAATTATTTGTAAATTATATACAAGTCAATCAAAATTTTATATAGTAGGGTCTGTTGAAATAATGTGAATATATTCATTTGACTTTCTTATTTTTGTATCCTTTCTGACAATTTATGCTGGAAAATAATAATTTTTTTGGTAGGGCTTTTTACACATGACAATATAAACGGTTCTTTCCTACGGTGACTGAGAAAATTATTCTTTAACATATCTTTATCAACTTTCTTTGAGAAAAACCCCCGTTTGTGTTTGCTCTTAATTAACATGACCTCTTAGTAGGGTAACCACATCTGGGAGGCCCCAAATCTGGATAAAAAAAATCTCAAAGGGTGAACCAAGGTATAATTTTTCAGATTTTCGTCAAAACTCGTCAATAGCAAAGGGGGATCCTTATACTAAAAAAGAACATTATTTCTGAAATCTGGACTTGTGGTCACCTGACCTCTCAGATTCTGAGAATTAAACGTCCATTAGGATTAAAACGGAGAATTCTCCTTCAGTTCAAGGAAGTAGAAGGTGTTATTAGATAAAAATTTTCCTACTTTTGTCCTATTGGTTATGAGAAATCATTCAAAATAAATAGGATGGAACAGTACCTGATTCGTTCCACTTGTTATCTTGAATGTAGTGCTTAGTCCTCCTACTGTTTTTGTCTATATTAAATCTTTTAATAATAGTATTAATAGGAAGGCAGAAAAAATTTCATAGATTTATGCAACTCTTGCATTCGCTCAATAAAATAATTTCAGAGTTAATTCGGTCGGGATTTGCGATGAAAAATCTGATATTTTAATAAACACAGACAATAAGCAGTATCTGAAAATAATGTTTTCTACAATTATTTTCAAAATAATTGATTATGAAAAACGATAATATTTTGACATTAAATTTGATTTATGAAAGTTTATGATTATAATTACTGTATTACTATTGTAGGGAATATTACAGGGAAATGCAATGCCGTGTTTTGAAAATAGAAATATATTTAAGTACTGAGAAAAATTATTAATATTCTCGGGAATTTAACTTTTTTAATTATTTTGGATTTTTCACTGCTGTAAACTCGTTAATTGTTAGGATAATTTCCAAAACAAGAGAATATTATCTTGTGTTGTATTTGAGGAAAATGTTTCTTCTATTTAAAATAAATCTTTTTAGAAATGCATTCAAAATTTGCAGTTCCAGAGTAAACATGTTCATAGTGTCCAAAACACTTGCCCTGCTTTTTAGATCTGAGCTGACCTAAAAAGACTACTTAAGATAATTAAATGTTACGTAATAATAGCTAACATTTGAAAATATTGTGTCAAAGCTTTAAGTATAAGTTTTTTAGAATTTACAGCATAATAAGTAAGAAAGGTCTAGTAACCCAACCCGCCTGACTAGTTCAACTATTTCAGAGTTCTCCTTCTCTTTTACATTCGAGTGCGAGGTATAAACTTTCTCTACTTTGAGATAGTCAGGCATCGTATAAAAT
>JAQFZT010000787.1:0-20338 GCA_034696325.1 Camisiidae sp.
TATTATGAAAACATTTTAAGTTTCAGTTGAATAATTGATCATATATTAAGTCAAACTTAATGCTTGTATTCATTGAGTATACATAACAAGAAAACTCAATTTTAATATGTTCTTTCATAAAGTTTTGATGAGCTGAATGTGAAGAATCCACAAGTTTAGTACTTAAAAAAACCTCAATTCAGGTCAGCAATACTATTGAGACATCAAATGTTATTACATGTGTTCATGAAATTGTTTTAATGACTGCATGATTTTTATCAAACTTTTTAAGACATCAATATTTGTTAACTATTAGTGAATAAATAAAGGCTAATATTTGGGTCACCCGCCGTGGGTCAAGGGCAAAGTTAAAGTTTTAGGTTTTTAAGGTTAGGTTAGGCTATATATATATATAGTCAGATGATTTTTTGTTATTATTGCAATTTTTTTCAAATTTTACAATTTTTAGATACAAGTCATTAGTTTTAATTTTATGGTCGAAGAATATTTTTATTCTTTGATTTTTGATAAACCGAACTTACTTTCCGTGCATTAAAAATGAGAATCAAATTCTATTTGGTTTGAGGCAACCGAAAACATCTATATTTTCACTACATGTGCGCTGTTTTTAAGACTAAGAATGCCGTAATACATAAAGTAATTGACAGGATATTAAGAATCAAAGACATTAATTTCTGAACCGCTCTTACCTTCCGTTTGGGGTGTATAAGGTCTAAATGGATTTGATTTGATAAAATGAATTATTATCTGATTGATATACCTCATCAATAGGGCATTTGATCATAAAGTCTCTGCTACCCTAATTTGGCCCAACCCACACAAACCCAACCCAACCCAAAAGTCACCAATACTTCAAATAGAAGTACACAACTCGCTATTTAATGTTGAAATATTGATTTTATTTCAATCAACTCGGAAAAAGAAACAGCTTTTCAAGTTAATACTCTTTCATTTTCTTTCAAAATAACAAGCATTGGTTACAATAAAACATGAATTGAATGGAAAGTTAATAACATAAGTCGTTGGTATCGTTGGCATTCCATGTCTCTACTCATTTCAGTGGTACTAAATTTATAATCCATCTCAACATACTCTCTATGCCATTACTCTATTAAAATAGAAAAACAAGCCAATCATATCACCAATCAATTGTTAGGCTTACGTGTTAACAATCAATCAGGATATATATTCTTCACCAATAATTGAGAGTTAGTTTTTGTTTTAATCCGTTAAGCAAAAAAGATTAATAAAAGAGCCATTAATATTATTAAATAAAACCTTGAAAATAATGAAGCTTAAATTTTTAACATATTATTTCTATTAATAGTTTTATCTTTTATACGTAGAGTAAAGCTATCAAGAGATATCAAAATCATTTAAAAATAAAGTTAGTTTGTAGAGAACACCTGCTCTTCAATAATCAAAGCAATGTCTTAAAAAACGAGTTCTACACAAAAAATATTGAGACAACTAATTGTGATTCAATTCTGATTAATAGGAATATATTTAATTAAATTTTTCTAAAAATCTATAAAATTACATTATGTCTATTCATACGATTGGACAACACTAGTCCTGCATCACATTGTTTGGTGAGATGGCTTTCATTGAGTTTGAAATCTTTGAAATTTGAAAAAGTTTCTGAAGGTTTTGTTTGACTATCAAATCTCATTTACATTTTTGCAATAAACTAATAAATCTGTGTCATGTGATCCACCCTTTATTGAAGAGATATTTTCTATTTAGAGGACAGATAATGTGGAGAACTGACAAAAGAGTCAACTCTTTTTGATACAAGTACAGTAACGAGCAAATGAATGAGGCATAAAAGGATTCATTTGCCGTTAACTGTAAAATATCATAATCAAATGCTTATCAACTTTCAAAATCAATGGCAAAGAATTTTGTGCAACAATTTTTTCATAATCCTTATTTAACTTTTCAAAATTTAATATAAAGAGGATTTTAAACACTCCTAAAAAGCGAATCTCATTTCTTTTGTGTTTAATGAAAAACAGGCGTTCACTCAGAAGAGTGCACTTTAGCTGTAATTCAAAGAAACTCAGATCACTTAAAGAATACTAAGTTTGTGCCCAACTTTGGTATGAATTCAATCTTAAGTGAGATTAATGATGAGAAATTGGAGAAAATCTCATTATTAGAGAAATAAAATATCACTTCATTGCTTTCAGGTTCAGCGCAACCTTTGATCTCAAAGTATTTTTCATACAAAACTCATTTTAAAAATTTTGAATAAAAATTATAATTTGGAATTAATTTAAATTATATTTTATGAGTGAGCGTTAATAAAGAGTTCTGAAATAAAGTGATTCTGATCAGTGATGAGCTTTACTTCATAAACTCAAGAATTGGTTCACTAGAAGTGCTTAAGAAACCTCACGATCCAAAAGCATATTCAAGCATGAAATAACTCATTTCCAAACTTTATGTAATTATGAGATTGCGTTACTTGATTACAATATTGCAAACCAAACCTGAGGAAAGCCTAAATGGTATCACGGCAATATATCGTGTCAATAATATCGAGACAATAATATCGTGTACCAAGAAATTGAATTCAAATTGAAAAAATTTGATGAATAATCAATGAAAAACATTAACTTCATCTGAGTTTCTTTATTTAAATTCAAGCTTTTGATAATGACACACAAAAATTTTTCAGAAGCTTTTCTTTCAGTAGATTAACACCTGGAAGAGTTCTAAACATGTAATTGTATTTATGGGTCTGATGAGAAAACTTATGATAAAAGCTTCATTTTCTATTTGAAAATTCATTGAGACCTTGAATTCATACATTCCTCAAATATTTGAACCGATTATCGAGAGAGATATTAGTTTTTAAAAAATTTCCATCATTTATAGATAATAATCATTCTTCTATTTGCGATAATTTGATACTCGATATTATTATTTTAATTAAGTATCAACTCTTAAATAAGTGAAAAAATCGATATTATTGTCACGACATTTTGATGTGGAATCAAATGCTCTCTTATAAAGAACAAACCGAACGGAAATAATTCCGAGATTCGAAACCAACGTAACTGGAACTGATGCAACACTAATTAGGATTAAGTTGTTTTGAAGATAAGTAATTCCCTCATCTTCTGTAGCTGAGAGTCTGTTCGCCAATTCATCTTAAGCTCTATTTGAAGACTCTTTCAAACAAATCTTGGCTTAAAATCAGGTTTAATGAAGTCCTCTATATTTGACGGCGAACTCAGAGTGTACTAAATTTTCATTTAAATCGAGAATTATTGGCGAACAAACTCTTAGATTTAGTAACTAAAGTGACTTTTGACAAACGGAAAGGAGGTTTAAGACAATTTAAAAACTGAATTCTGAAAAGAGCTT
The DNA here is from genome assembly GCA_034696325.1 of Camisiidae sp. Taxonomy (NCBI): domain Eukaryota; kingdom Metazoa; phylum Arthropoda; class Arachnida; order Sarcoptiformes; family Camisiidae; species Camisiidae sp. Next base: position 3,376 of record JAQFZT010000787.1, read on the forward strand.
TAGAAACTTATTCGACAAGAATTGATGTTTTAAAGTAAATTGAGGCGGAATTTGAGAAATATCTCTTTCGACTGTATAGATTCGTTAAAAGTGTTTGAAAAATATCTAATATCTATTAGCTGTCAGATTTTGAAGTAAATTCAGGACAAATTAAGTTATCTGATGGAGAGATAATCTTATAATCACATGCTATCTGTTTCGAAATCACTAAAATTTAAGTCATTTAGAGTAAACTGCTTGAGCCGTTTTGTCCAAAATCCTCTTAAGGTATTGAAATTTTCAAAATATTTTCAACTCTAACATTTCGAAGTATTGCCAAAATCACAAGTTCATTAATATAACATTTTTAGAAAAAATAATCTCCTTATCCTATGATATATTATTATTGTTATGAGCGAAGAAACCATTAATGCTTCTTTGCTCATAAGATTGAAGTCATTTTTCATTGTGTTTCGAAGATCTTTCCGATAGAACAGTATCACACGAGACAATAAAGTAAAGTGTTTATAAATAACTTCAACTTTTTCATTATAATTCATGTTTACTTTTGGATATAGAATACAAGTTTAGATAAATTACAGTAAACAAATGTCATTTTCTACTAAATTCAAGTATTTCAACATAATTTGGATCAACATTTTCTATGAATTTATTATTTATTGAATTTTTTATTTTTATATTAAATTTCTTAAATAAAATTTTTTATTTCATTATTTCAAAGCGGAAAGTTTTGCAAACATTTCATATATATATATGAATTTTGAATAGTATAAAAGTTTTTTTGCCATTCAGTACAGTACCAGAGAATATTTGAGGGTTTTTAGATTTTTTAATCTAGTTTTTTGCGATATAATACAGTCATTTTTCATTGAGTCAAGTTTTAAAGAATATCTTTCCGATAGAATTGTATCACGAGTTAACATGTTTGTAAAATAACTTTCCGCTTTGAAATAATGAAATCCCGATAAGAACTTTATTTAAGAAATTTAATACAAAAATAAAAGCTCGTGACACAATTCTATCGAAAAAATATTCTCTAACTTCGGAAACTCAATGAAAAATGACTGTATTATATTGGAAAAAACTAGACTCATTTTTCTAATCAAGTATTCAAATATTCTCTGATATTGTACTGAATGGCAAAAGTTCATTTCAAAACTTTTATACTATTCAATTGATATAATGATTTATTACAAAACATATTTCATATGAAACATTTTCGTCATTAAAGTCTATGTTTATCTTCTATTCTTATTACTATCTTTAAGTAATCAATGATTCATAAGTTTAAAGCTAATATGAAAACTTCGTGAAATTGGGCAAAACCTAACTTAAGTTTATGTAATTGAGAGAGAAGCTCATTATGAGAATTATAAGAAAACCATTTGTAGCATATTGTGTAATACTGTACTACTTGTACACTTTTCCATGAAGTTAATAGTCTCACTTCTATTCAATCACCCGTATAATTATTTAAGACATAATACATTAACATTGAAAGTTAAAGATTGTTATGCTATTTCAATGATTCCAAGACATGCCACTTTTCATAGGATTATATTTTAATATGTCAAAGTTGATTATCGGGTTCGGGACTCGATAGAAAATTTCTTGCCCAGTCCTATCGGCAATTGAATTCGTCATATTTATTGAAAACTTGAGTTGACAATAATACAAAGTATTAGAGAAACTTTTATCTATGAAATCATTTCTATCGATAGTTTTAACTTTAGAAATGAGTAATTTGTACCTTAAAGTTTTTAAAACATAAAATATGTATAATCGATGACACACAAGGTAAGTAGAATAGCATAGAAGTAATGTAAAATACTATTCTACTTGCTTTCCTACCTTTGTGTGTCATCGAGTATACACTTTACACTAAAGTATATATTTTATTCAATTTCCGGAAACTGTATTTTCATGAAGTTTTTGTTTTCAAAAATGTCTCGTCTCATGTCTCGTAAATACCGGCTCTAATTATTATTATTATATGTCTCTTCAAAAGATATTTGTTATTTGCATATAAATAACTACAAAAATCGCTTAAATAATAAGCTATTACTTTCTGTTGGTGGCCTTCCGTCCATTTCATGTTAATAAAACCAGTTTTAATCCAATACTGATGATACCTTTGACGCTCTTAAAGAGTGAGCCATCAAAATCTTATGTTAACCTTGGCTTAGGATCTATGTTATAACGTTTGAAACACTAATTTTTATTGTAAATTTCTATTCAGCTCATAAGAGGCAGAAAAATACTTTCAGATTCTTGTTTGCCTCTATTCAAGGCTTTTAGTCGATTGGTGTTGAATAATAAAAAACAACAGAAAATTTTTTACAGTTATAGTCCGTTTAGTATATGCGGTGGTTGTATACCCTCTTAATTGACTTAAATCATGAAAACCAGAATTCTATTAAGATGTAAATCATGAATAAAATTATGCGGAAGAAGAAAGAAAGTATATCTCACCGGAGGATATCATGCGGTTTGGATTCAAATAAGTTGTGGTTTTGAGAAAGTGTTGCGATAAATGTGAACAATAATAACATTACTGTTTCTCTCATTAATACGAAGACTAAACATATAGAGTAATGTATAATAAATAATGAAATAAATTGTGTTCTCGTTCAATGGCATCTTGAATTGGTTCTAAAATGGATTTTCAACTTCTATGTGAAGAACTTTTACGTTTGTTTTTCTGTTAAGGTATTGTAAATGAGATTTTCAGTACTATTTACTTATCGAGAATTGATTGCATATTTCATAACTTATTTGCAGCTAAAATGCAAATATTATGCAAAAAGCATATATTGAAGAAAACGAAGTTGAAAAGCAAATGAAAATTTGTTTGCATTGAACTGATATTTTTGTTGAACATGTTGTGCATTAAATTGTTGTTAAGCTTTATAGCCTTTTTCACGATATTCATTGAATCGAAGAAATGTTTGGCAATGAGTTTTACTGCACAATATGATGACCTTAAGAGAAATGAAGGCATAACACCATTACCATTACAAGTGGCCTCTATAACAGCCGCCGCATCCATTCAGATTAATCAACCGAAACCGAAACATATTGAAAATTTGCAAACAGTTCTATTAAATATAACATTATTGGCCACTTCTATAAGCCTTAAATGGAAGTTTTGGGTCATAACTAGAACAAGAACTAGAATCAAGCGCTCGAGTAATGCAAATGTTATGCCAGAAAAGCGATCGCTTGAATGGGTTATTAAAGTGAGACAATTCGGAACTCTTAATGTTAATATATATCATATGAAGGATGAGAAAAACTCAATCGATGACTTGTTAGTACACAATAAAACATATGATTATACGATTAAAGGTTTAGAGCCTTCCACAGCATATGAACTGTGCATTCATTCTAAACATCATACCATTATTGACAACATTAAATCTTATACTGTTATCAATTCCCATCAAAGTATAACTCAATCGAATAAAAATTATGATATTTGTAAAGAAATAGTCACACTTTCGTCAGATAGTGATCGTGTTTCCAACATAGCCATAGCTTCAGCCATATCTTCGGCGTCCACAACAGTCATCATTGTTGTAATGTTTTGTTGTTGTCGTAAAAGTCGTGATAAAAGGAATGACAGAACGAATTCCGAAAGACAACAGAAATTTAGACGAAATATAAAATACCAGCGAATATGGAAATGGTTGGATAAATCACCTCAAAGATCATGCCTGACAACAACAACCAATTTTACTAACAGTAAACCACATCAAGTGAATCACGCAATCATTCCTGTTGTCAATCATTGTGACGATTTCGTGACATATATTAACCCGAATGACATTAAATGTATTACTGGTAAAAAAGTTAGAATTTTCTCGAGAAACTCAAAACCATTTCCTAATTATATACCAAAAATGAGAGACAATATTACAATGACATCCATGTTTAGAAAACGTTACGCCAGACCCCATAGTTGGCCACAAATCGACTCAAATAAGACATGGCTTAAGTCACAATCAAGCCCTAGCCTTTCAAGTGCGCAAATCAACAAATTATGGTTTCATTCTATGTCTTTAGGAGTTAAACCCAACAATAGTCTGTCTAATGCTGACTTTGTTTAGATTGGTGCCAAACAATCGTGAGGAAACTCTTTATTAAGATTCAGGCAATATTTTTCACTACAAATTAAGTATTACAAGTCATCATTTCAAATGTTAGCAGCTTTCAAGTCAACTTATATAAAAGCGTATGTACTCTATATGCTATCGCAATAAAGCAAAAATACATTAAGAGCCATAACATTATCTTTTACAAACATTTTTAGAGTTTAGTATCAGTAAATTGTAATAAAATAGTTTATAATAATCTTTCATAAGTTCAGCACAAGTTTTAGATCAATATTAGATTAATATTAATATATCAATAGAAAGATATATTTGTGATTTTTGTTAAGTTAATGCAATATATTGTTATTAATAACAAATTAAGTTTTCTTATAGATTTGTTTGTATGTTATTTTAGAAATTTTTAATAAATTATATTTACCTTAAATTTTGTTTTATGCAAACCCTAATTCGATACTTTGCAATTGAAGTTGAATGTGTTTTTGTATATCATAAAGTTTCATCCAATTATTCAAATACAAGTCAAAAATGCTTATCAAATTCCAACTCAAATGTTATATGAGATTATGGGCAACGCTATTGTTTCAAATATTCATTTTCAATACTTTCGGCAGAAAAACATATTCAAAATCTTTCAAATTTAGAAAATAAACTTCAAACTTGAGATATAGATAAAGATCTGTTTAAAATGATAACAAGATTTAACATAAATTATAATAATTGACATTTAGGTTTTCTTTGAAATATCACTTTTTCATATTTTATCTTTATTTTAATATATTATTTCGAAACATTGAACTCTGGTTTTACCAATTTTTTCATCAGAAACAGAAATGTTATTCAAGAGAAGCTTTGAAAATAAGTTAGTTTTCGCTGAACTTCTGAAAGATACTCATCAGAGCATCGAATTATAAGGAATTATTATATTTGAGATAATCTATTGTTATGGAAATTTTTGCGACAGCCTTTAGGAAACAGTGGGTTTTGTTTGGTTTTGTTTGAACTAATTTTGAATTTGATAATTATTATTACTTTTATTGAATTTAAATTATAAATGAAAACTTTCAAAGATGTAATAAATTAATCATTGTTTTGGATTAAACATCTTTTTTATTTTATTCGAAAATTCATTATAGAAATTAAATTTATTTTTGGTTTATAACTTTTCTCCAACTTTCGAATAGCTTCAAAGTTATAATGATTTTTCGTCATATGAATGCTGTCTGGATACACATCAATAAAGAATTTAATGATGTTTTGATTCAAATTATTTCTCATTCAAATCAAAGGTCATAAAAACCGTGAATAATTATTTTAACTCTTTGATAGTTTTCTAAGGATTTGCATTTCTCTAGTAAGAAACAAATTAAATTCTTTTAAAAGCCAAGTTTTAGTTGGTCTGAAAGTTTTAAAGAATTTTTAGGAATCATCTATAAATTGCCTTCAGATAGAAAGGGAGTACAGTATAGATCCAAAAGATAAGTGCTGTGTAAAAAATTAACTATATTTGTGCTCATTAGTCAATATTTCCATATGTTAAATAACTCCTCATCTCAAATAATATGTTATCTTTGAGTACAACTTTATGCCAGTATTTATTATACTCCAAAACTATCGTGAAATAAATTGAAACTTCAAAATTCTTATCGTTCGTTTTGCACTCTTCTATTCCACATGAATTTTAAGAACTCAAGAGAGTATTGAATGTTCATTTGGATTTGTTTTTTCACGAGCGAACATATTTTAGAATGTCATGAATACATTTGAATATACATAAGAAAATGGATACCTATATAATAAGATCCGTCTTTAAATTTGTAAGTAAATAGAACTTCGCCTGTGATAATCTCACTGAGACCACATCGGTATCAGTATAACCTGAAGATGAATCGGAAACTTTTTTTTCATCTTTAAAGTGGTTACAACACAAAAATAACAAAATGAAGGCTCCGCCACATTACATAAACAAAAATTGAAACTTGAACTTAAAATAAACGAAAGATGTATTATATTGAACACTAAATACAGAGCTAGAGAGAGAGAGAGAGAGAGAGAGAGAGAGAGTCGAGTGTCGATTGTCGATTGTGTTAAAATCTATTGCAAACTTTTCTATATTAAAACTACAAAAAATCATTTTAATTTGACATTGAATTTAACATGTTTTCTCTGTTGAAATATATTTCTAGATCTACTCTTATCTAAAGACTAATTGAACTGCAATTGTTTTAATTGTTTAGTTGAGGTATTATTGCGGGCTTAGGCCCGGCTTTGCTACTAGTTTAATATAAATTGTGAAACTTTTTTTATCAAAAATACTAGTATTTTTGTGAATATTAAGATTCTATCTGGAAATAAATAATCCTTTTTTGCAAATCTTTACGATTCTACACAATATTTCATTTCAATTTCTTTTTAAAAATGAGTTTTTGAGTTAAAATGTGTGACTTTTCCAAAAATAAAATGAAAGGAATACAAGAGTTTAACAAGAGTTTGCTTAAAATTTCAGATCAATCATTAAGCTATTTGAGACCAGAGTAAATATTTGTGTTTTTTACTTAAAATTAACTTCATTAGTGTTCTTCCATAAGTTAATGGTAACTGGGATTGAATTTGGGAATCGATACAGAACTTTTAGCATTATATACTAGTTTATGTAGTAAATTATAATCACTAAAGCTGTCTCAGAACAAGTTCGCAATGAAGGTTACATTTAAAATAAGCGTTAAAAAGTGGAAACCTGAACGACTTGACTCTTTAAACATCTTTAAGTTATTTATGAACACAAGCAATAAATTATTCACTTATAATCTCAATATAAGTGAAACAGTGAAGAAATATACAGAAAATCTCTTATTAAACTAGTTATTTGGATATGAGTTGAATACTTTCACTGCATTTCTAAGTGAAAAGCTCATGAACTTTGAACTTTATGAATGATTACAAATACTTATAATAATTTTGCTTCATTTTCTAAATAAGAAAGAAAACTAAAGCTCCAAAGCTCACAACTGCGAGCTCGAGCTTTGGCTTAAGCTCAGTTAGCTTAGCCCAGCTCAAGCTCATGCTTAACTTATGCTTTTAACTATTTCTAGCGATCCTAAAGTCTTGTTTGGTTTCGCAAAAAACTCAAGTCAGTAACAAATAGTAGAAACTTTGTAACAACGGCTTTGGCTTTTCGGATAATCATTTTAGGCTTATTTTTCGTCAAAAAGTGTTGAAATTGTGTTGAGGGACTCCCAGAAACTTAGAAAATGGTTTTGAACAAGCAATTTGGAGAGTAATTTGCTCTAAGCTCTCAACTACCGGTATCAATACAATCAACTTTAACAAAACGTTACGACACGAATTTCAAATTTTTCTCAATTTGGCTCAGTTTTCGTGTGACTGAAGGAATCGATGTTACATAATATGAAAAAAATGCCAAAATTGGTAAAAACTGTTAAAATTCATTTGAAAACATAATTATATCGAGCGTAGACTCTTTTATTTAATTATTAATCAATACTATTGTACATTAATTAACAGCTTTTTAGCTTTATTTAAGTGAATATGCATTACGTAAGAAGAAATTCTCAGTAGATTTGACAAAATGAAGGACATTCACTATCAGTATAATTATTTTTAATTGTCAGTCTTAATGTTCTGTCGATTTAATTAAGTCACGGAAAACCTTTTTTTGAGTGCTTTTTCAAACAAAAAATGTCCTCAATCGAAGGGTTGAGCTTTTAAATTATGATTTTAATGAAATATTCTGAGTTGACATTGAGAATGAGTTAATAACATGTCAAATGGAGACAACTTTCTGATGAAAAAGATTAAACTTATTGTTTTGATTATAAGCAAAAATGTGCTAATTATAAACTGCGGAAAATGTAGCATAAAATACATGCCTTTTCGCAGATGAATATAATCGAGTGATGGCATCTCAAGAGAAGCAAATATTTCAAAGCATGGTTTGCTGATTACATTCCCGGCCCGTATCGGTGGCCAACAAAAAGTCTCGTCCCACGCAGATGAACACCAAATCTCTGTAATTATAATGTAATCATTCATTAATCAAAGTTTTCGAAGTCAACTTCAAGAGTAATAATTATGAGAAAGTTTTTATTCCAATAATTATCAATTCATTACCAGTTTTTGTTAATAAGAGCATAAGAAATAATAGTAAATCATTAGAAATATTCTTAACGAAAGCGGATTTTGAAAATCAAAATATAATAGAATACATATTAATAGTAGAGGAAAATCTTGATTCATTTGACACTTGTGTTTGTTTGAAATTTGTTTATAACTGTTGAATAAATGCACTCGAAATGCAAGTATAAAATAAATTCAGTGAATCGTTATTTACTTTCACATCAAAGAGCGTGTAATTCAATCAAAGACTCATTTTTCATGAGATTAAAGACTTGAAAATTTGTTATTTACTGTTCAAATTTTTGAGTGAATTGAACTGAAAGCTAAGTTTCATTGAAAATTTAGAGAAAATCTTTGATGCATATTAAACATAATAGATTTTATTTACTTATCAACTAAACTAATACACAAAAGACAATATAAAAGCCAAATAATACTAATTTGTATTTTCATTTCAAACAAAAGTAAGTTTTAAAAGGAGTGGATCTTTGATTAACATAAATCATGAAAAGCTTATGCATGAAGTTAATCAAAACTCAATTAATACTCCAGTCTATTGCGAGAACATAATTGTTATCATGTCATAACCATATAATTGCTGACAATGTTCTGTTGGAAAATAAACTGCATTAATAAAGTTGATAATTAAATAGAGATTTTCAAAATGTCATCTTTTATGCTCTTCACAAAAATATATTAGAAGTTATTATACTTATGTTAATCAAAATAGAGAGGTTTATAGTCATAACGTGTAACAACTGTTATACATAACTGCGAGAAAATTTGCTTTAAATCAATTGTAAATTAGGAAAAGATGACTTTACCTAAACTTATCAAACGATAGTTTATAACAATTTATATGTATAAAAATGTAGTTCAAAATTTGAAAATCTTATTTCAATAACTTATTCATACATCTCATTCCGGGCAACAATATTTTCAATAGTCTCGCGCTATCTTTTTAAAAATTAATTAAAACTGTCATTTCTCTTATCATTTCTCTTACACTTTATATTTCAAGTCATTTGAAGTTAAAATCAATTCCTCTGCAAAAATGTCACGTAATGTAAAAGAAGTTGCAATTAATGATATAGAAATGTCATCAAGTTCTCCACCAAAGGATATCAAAAGTTCTGTCGATTGTAAACTCATTGAATCGTCGGATCAGAGCTTTGAAAAAACTGCAGTTCGAAAAATTGATGGCCATTTCTTTCAGGAAGTGTTCGATCTTCAGATAAAATACAATCCGATTCTTGAAAAGAGATATGATATCATTAATGGAAAGCATGAGCCGAATGATGATGAATGCGATTTCACTTTGGATGAAGACGAAGACATTTCTGTTGATGTCAAACAAAAGGTGACATTTCATGATGGGTTCCATTAAAGTTTTACAGAGTAATAACCCGTTGAAACTGCGTTTAGAATTCACTTTTTCTCCAAATCATTTCCTTACAAACGAAGTGTTGACAAAGGAATACCACTTACGTTGAGGACCTGATCCACGGGTCTCGAAGACTATCTGGTCGTCAACTGTAAAGGCTGTTCAATCGATTGGAAAGAAGGCAAAAGTGCGAGAAAAGAGAGTTCAGACGTTTCGAAATCAAAAGAAACAGAAGAAAGTTGTGAGAATGCAATCCCCGCCTCATTCTTCGATTTCTTCAATCCTTCGGTAATACTTGTAGATTTTGAGGACATCGATGACGAAATTTGTTTTCAGTTTTTGTCATTTTTAATATTATTAACATTTTATTTTTTAAACTCTCAATAAAAACTAAATTCAACGTTCGTTTTAATTCGCTTGAAATTCTTGTAAACATTTAGTGAAAAATAAATGAAAATTTTGTCATAAAATTTGATAAATTGAAAAGAAGAACACTTGGGATTACTGTAAATGGTTTTAAAGAAAAGAGAAAAATCTCATAACTTTATCATAGATTAAGTTCTGTTTTAATTTTGAAATTAAAACCTATTGAGTATTGAAATTATGTTGAAGTTAAGGTTCAACTCATTTATCAATTTTACTATTTATATACGAATTTTGTTCAAAAGATATATTTCAAACGAATAAGATTTTATCTGATCATAAAATAATTTGTTTGATATTTCAACTGATAGTAATGACAACTCGTAAGTCGTAAGTCAAAACAGTTAAATGTTTTTCTCTCTTTATATAAAAGTTATTCATAAGTGTTCTTCTATTCAATTTATCAATATTTACAGCACATTATATTTTAAATGTTCAATTTTATTAGACTAAATTGTATTACTTGTCTCATACTTAACATAAAACTCTGGTAAGTATTCATTATTTATAATCATAAACTTAGTTTTGGTTGAAGAATAGGTTTTAACGGCCCTATAAATTCTTTAAATGCTATTCATTCACTCAATCGATGGGTCTTTCCTGAAGACTAAATGGTTTAAAATTTGTGTTTACACACTATGAGATGAAATATAAAAAATTGAATTTCAAATTTAATATTACATTTCGACTCGAATCGCGATTTTCTTTGAAATTGATTTCTTTGCCTCAAAATTGAATGTTAGATGTATTTTAATTGGAAAGAAAAAAGTCAAGAGTTGTCTTCAGCTCTAATAAGCGCCTTATTATCTTTGAAAAGTTTGTTGACATTATGAGAACTTTTATTTACTTAATTACCATAAGTTGAAGAATTTATTTTTCGTTTCTCTAATTATACATATTTTCTTATTATCTTTCATTTTGAATGTTATCTCTCTTTTTGAATTTTAATTCTTATTTTCATTGAATTTCAAATATTAAACTTGAATACAATCCTGTTTGCACTCTAATAAGTTTGAATGCCATTATACTAGTACAACATATACTGAGCGGCACATTCAATAAATGAAATTTCTAATAGAATAGGGTCACAATTTAACGCCCACACGAGTTTTTCACTTGGATTCTCTCTGTAGTCGTCAAGAATCTCTGAGAGCTTCGTCTTTACATAGAGCTTAATTTTTGAAGCGAACAATAAGTTTGTACCTGTTAAATTGAACCTGTCAAATTGAACCTGTTAAGTTGTACCTCTCAAATTGGATTCTTGTTTATAATTGCATCCCTTTTTAAAAAATAAAGCTCAACTTTTTGGCAAACTCAATATTAGCTTATTTACAGTATGACAAGTTTCAAACATTTCAAAATATTTAAACCAAATATTTACTCTTAAGCGCATTTACAAAATAAATTACAAGTGAAAAACATATTTTTGTCATATATATGTTGGATATATTGCATTCACAGGAGTTTCTTAATGACGAATGTATAGAGACTTGCATAATATATTCCGAATTCTTTTATGCAAATTATCAGGAATTCTAAAGGAAATTTGAAACTTTTCCCTTAAGGAGAAAACTTTTTTAATAAATTTTTTTCTTTCAAGAATCATAGAATGGAATCACAAAAGAGCTATTCAGAAAAAATAGAAAGTAGTTCACTATTATTGACTTATAACTTTCTGTTAATTGATCTTATATTTAAGTTCTTTGAGTGAATTTATAGTAATTCAAAGTTATTGAATCAGATAATCGATAAACAGAAAACAAATAGTGAAACGATTTTGCGAAAAAACTTTCATCGCATAAAAGTCTTAAATTCTCTCATTGACAGAGTTTTCGGTCTATTTTAAGATGGTTTCTAAAGATAGGAGAGAGTGAAAACATGAAATTTGATACACTTGAACAAACACTAAAAGTATTTCATTTGAATTGCAATAAAACCTATTTACAAACGTTGAGTTTAAAAAGTAGATAACAGAAAGGCTCAATTGCATAGAAAATCTTACTCTTGGATTATGTACAGTATAACATTTGAAAATTATTATCTATGGTTTCCTGTATCAAACAGGAGTCAATTTTCAAGTTAGAAAATCAATAATTTCAAGTATCATTCAAAATGAGTCATTCAAAAAATAGTTATTTTCAATCATTTTTACTCAATTTCTTTTACATCCTGTAATTATTTTCGATTTTCATTTAACAATGTATTAGTTTTATTGATCATGAAATAATTTGAACAATAATTATCGATAAATTGATAAGAAGAATATTCTGTGAATATTATATAGAATTAAGCCCTTTGACCCTCCAGTTTGTAATCATAATGCCATCCAATAATACTCAAACTTTGATAGAAATATGTTTTGTATTAAAGTAATTGAAAACTTATGAGATGTCAAAATGACTAACTTGTGATCTTTATCTTAATCACAAATCATTTCTATCACAAATCGATAGTTTTAGCTTAAAGAATGAGTATCTTTTATATTAAGGTTTTATTTATTTAATTTTCACGAAAACTATGCCTTTCTTTTGAGAATTAATTCTGAAAAGTCCTGCACATCAATAATTATATCAAATAAATCATCTCTAAATCAAATTTTTATATCGATTACTGCCCTAATCGGTAAAATTTGATTTAAATTTTTTGTCGTATTGATAAAGTATGAAAAGTATTATAACTCAAACTTAATCATAAGTCATTACTTAAAGGCACGATTTTCTTAAAACCAGCGATATTTTAAAGAATAATCATGTGTTGAAATTCCTCCTCTTTTTCTGTTCTGGAATGATAGGAATCGATAGAAAGGAAATTTATTTTCTTTAACACCGCAAAAAATTCAAGGCTTTATGGAAGTGTTCATTAAGACTAATGCGTTAATTAACATAATTTCATTGTCTTGTAAATCGAGTTTTTTATAACTTAATCAAAATTAAAACCTTAGTCTCAATGAGAAAAGAAAATCAATCTATTTGTGGTTGAATTTCTAATGTGTAATCGATAAGTATCTAAATTGAAATGATTGCAAATCATTTACATATTCCGAAATGCCTTATATTTAATCGTTTGAATAAAAATGAATCTAAAAATAAAAACAAAGATTTCACATATAAAACATAGCACTAATACAGTAAGAAAGTTCACTTAATCTATTCAAATTGAATTAAAGCAATTCTCAGATGTGTAAAAAACATGGATTTTTACATATTCTTCTTTAATGAATTTTTTTCAAATAAGTGATAAGTTAAAGCTCCACTTAATTATAAAAACAATTTTATGCCTTTACTACTATAATTTGACTATTTTTACTACAGTTTAACTCCGTTATAGTGAACTTCACTATAAGCGGGAGAGACTGTACTCTTCTCTTCATATCTTTTAAGAAAGTATGACTTCGTATTATTTTGTTGATTACAAAGTATGCACTCAATTACTTAATGAGTGACACGAAACCATATAAGTTACTCTTCTTGAGTCAATTCTAACTTATATTTTAGGATTTCTTCAGCTGTTTCTTCAATGTTATGCTGAATAATATGCAACAGATTCTTGTTTAAGAAAATCTTAATTAATGTAACAGAAAAAGTAGTACAGATTTGTATAATTAAGAAAAAACTCCACTTTACCAGAATAGTAATCATTTTTTGACAAAAGGATGCAAAACATTTCAGGCATATGTTTGAGTTCTGACAAATTTTTCATTTCTTTAAACCGAATTCTGTTTTATGGATTTATTTTTAATGATTTAAAGACAAATTTTTGAGCGAAAAACTTTAGAGAAATAACAAGAGCTCTTATAATCCGTTAATAAATATGAAAACCTCTGAAAATATGTGAAAAATATTGTAAATTTCATTCATCAAACAAAACGTGTCCTGATTTTTGTCTCGATTTTGCAGTGAAGATGTCTTGATTTTTAGGCCCTTTGTCCTAGTTTTCAAGAAATATATCCCTAACTATTATTCAGGAAAGATTGAGTTATGAACTTACTGTCAATTACTGTTATCTTTATGAGAGTTTGAGTTAATTATTTTTTGTTGTTGAATGAGTTTTTATTTAGCTTAAGGCTTAAGAATGTATTTACATGTGAAATTCCTTTTATAAAACATGAATAATTAATTAGGATTGTTTCCATAAAATAGTTTGACTGCTCTTATAAAAGGATTATATCTCTGATCGCTTTCGGCAAATTATTAAAAATGTTGACACAATAATTAAAAAATGTTTTGTCACTCTTAAAAACTCTTAATTTTTCACTTTTCAAACGATTATTATTAAAAAAGTGAGTTTCAAAGGATTATTTGAAGCAAAGCGCAGGATAAAAGTTTAGTTTTCTAGTTTCGAGCCACAGGCCTCAGGGATAATGACTATTCGAGTTACAAGACTTTGCTGTTGGGGCCGTACACCAGATTAATCCTATCAAAAGCCCTATCACTGTGTACAGACAAGAAATAAATTCCATGTTCTATCTCTTATAGTCTAATCGATAGTGACTATAGAATTTCAAGCATGGACATAATTTCTTGTCTGTACCTTAAGGTTCAATCAGTAGTGAACCTAAACTCTAATACAACCCTTAATAATAGCCTAATGTATACTAACATAATATTTGATAGAATGAGCTAATAGTCTGCCTCTTCTGACACATAATGTATCGCTCATAACGCGACTTCAATAGGCCTTTAGTATAATAAACCCATTCATTAAGTTGATAATAAAAAGTAATTCAATTTATTTATTTTAATAGTTATACTCAAGTCTTCAGCCTATCCATCAACAGCTCTATAGATAACACTTACAGTCCTTCTCAAAATGTCTGAATGCCTTAACTTTGATGATTTCGAGTGAATGGTTGGTTGGGACACAACTTTTGACCTGAGAAAGGTCAGGAAAACCTCATAATTATTACTGAATATAAAGTAAATTTTATTTTCAAATCGAAAGAAATGTTTAAAATGATCCAAAATTGAAACAAAATTTCTTCGAAAGCTATTTAATTACAATTAATCGATACTTAGATATAATTTATAATAAAATCTTAACGTTTTCCAAATTAATTTCTACTCCTCGGCCTGTAGTCATTGCAGAGAGGTCAGAGAGGTCAGAGAGGTCAGAGAGGTCAGAGAGGTCTCATTAGAACCAGTATGACATGGAGTAGTGCCGGAAACTTTTTTATCCCCAGAAAGTCCCTACAACTCCTAAATACAGAATTAAAGGTTACGCCACTGAAACTATAAACAATAAGAATAGGAACCAAATTCAAAACCATTATTATTTTGGGCTAAGGCCCACCTTCTCACTAGTTTATAATAAGAACAAATATTTATATTAAGTTAATTTGATTTTTATTTTGACATTTCTTCCACGGGTATCAACGCAAGCGTTGGCGGGTTTGAATAATACCCCGAAGGCTTATCATTATTAAAAGAGTATTTTTGCCATCAAATATTCTTTTAAGTAAATATTAATAAAATTGCACACGTGTAGAGTTCTTATTAATAAAAATTTTATTATTATTAAAGTTATTCTCACAATTTGTTAGAAATATAAAGCAGTACAAAGTATAGTACTGTTCATTCTTTCCTGTTTAATATTTTATATTTCATTTAATCTGCTGTACTCTTTAGCCTTAAATTCTCAAAAATTATCTGAATTATGAATTGATAGAAAAATTTGAAAACAAAATTAGTCTACTTTGAATGTATCTTCACGTAAAGCATGAGTGCACGCAATGGGCTAACAGAGTCTCGAGCAGTGACAAATTAAAAAACAAAAAAGAGTGAAGTGTTGAGGTTATACATGTGCATACAAATAACCGATTTGTAGATTTACTCCATCAATAATTCATTGTTAGAATTTTCGTATTAAATTTTTAATGGGACGCTCGGAAACTCGCGCTCAAAGAATTTTAAGCAATAGAACTGGGGTTCAAAACTTACTTATTAGTATTGAAATAAATATTTTCTTCATGTACAGGTATAGATATAATCCAATATTATTTATTAGTACATGTATACAGGTTTATGTGACGTACATATAATCTCATCACTGGATTAGAGGACAACTTTAATTGATTAGTTGTACATTTGTCACAGTATACATTATTGATAAAGTCTACGCTGTGCCAAATTATGAGCTCAGATTCAACACATTAAAATCTCGTTCCCGTTCATATCGAGTTAATCCAATGCATTACAAATACTTAAGTGCCAAAAACTTCATTGGAAACAATTCTTGAATGTTTTCATGCAACTTAAATTCAGGTAAACATTTTAAGCAGGCTATCTGTGTAATTAAACCACTTTATAGAGCACTGATTTTATTTTGTGAAAAACATTCTCGAAATTGTTGAGCAAATGTTAATATAATATAATCAGAGGATAATGAGTATTCTCATTAACTCAAAAATTTGATAAAAACAGCTGTAGAAGTACAAGACAATAGTAAAGTGAATATTTTTAATTAAAACTAATGTACAGTTCCGGAAAACATGTACTTATAATTCCGGAAATGATAAGGATTCGACATTTCACTTAGAAATGCTTTTCACAAATTTTCCTCACATTAATCGATCAAAAATTTTAATATTCAATCATAGTTTTTGAATAATTGTTTTCCAAATCAAAATCATTCGAATAGACTTGACTAAGAAAAAGATCACTTCAGGTCTTAATAAGTTGAAAAAAGATGTTTTTATTCTGAAAAATATCATTATCGTTATATGAGTTAATTATTTCATCAAACATTAACTAAGAATAAGTTTATGAATGTTTTAATGTCTATTTCCAATATTGAAACTTAAGTTTTCCCTCATATTTGATCTTTATTTATGGCATTAATTAATTTTTTTACATAAAAAATCATTTTTCTCATACATAGATATATTGAGTTTTTTTAGTTTAAATTCAAA
>JAQFZT010000788.1:0-20337 GCA_034696325.1 Camisiidae sp.
AACACTATTTAACTTAAATCCTATTATTATAAGAAAATTTCTAAACGAATATTAAACGTTTGCGCAATTATAGCAAAAGTCAAGTTTAATTCACTATACAATTATAGGTCTGTTATTGCATAAGTAAACTTACATTTATAAGGATATAAAGCTTGAGTTTGATGTGAACGCAAAAGTTTGAAGCCTATAACAGGCATTCAATTTCACAATTAATATTGCAATCAAAGCATTGACTGCCATCTAATAACTTATGAAATAGCCTTTCAAGACATGCGCAAAACTTAATACTAAATGTAAATATTTTCAAAGGAAATCATTTTTTTCAATGGTTTTAAATGTGATAAATAGTTGATTACAATTAATTGAAAGATACGAAATACACATTTTGTTTGTTATCAAAGTTAAGAAAATGTATGGGTTGAGTCGTAATTGTGTTTCCAAAATAAACAATAATAGTATTAGAAGACAATTGAGAAGTATTTCATCATTTAATTTCGATGTGATAGTTGTTGGCGGTGGACATGCAGGTTGTGAGGCCTCCACTGCAGCCGCACGTATGGGTTGCCATACATTACTTGTCACACATAAACTCCAAACAATTGGTTTGTTTTACAATTTAATAAATACTTCAATGCAAACAACTTATTATTAATCATAAACTTCTCAATGCTATTAATTATTTGGTTTGTTTTATTCAACGATATATCAGGAGAGATGTCATGCAATCCAGCTTTTGGTGGTATTGGAAAAGGACAGCTCATTAAAGAGATCGACGCACTCGACGGCATTTGTGCAAAAATATGTGGTTAAACTTTAATAACACATTTTCCAATAGCCATCAATTATCAGACCTTTAAAATTGACTTTTTATCAAAACTTTACCATAAGTTTGCTATCAATTATTTCAAACCATATTTTTTTTTATTAATTATCAAATTCTCTCAATATTTTTCTTATACATTTAAAATAAATGATTATTAAATTAGAAATAAGTTCTAATATGTTTAATTGAAGTATAAAAAATTTCAGATCTATCTGGTATTCAATACAAAGTACTTAATCGGAGTCGAGGGCCAGCTGTTTGGGTACGAATTGAATGAATACCATCGTTTAGGATAAAAGTTTGATATAAAAATGTTGTGTATAATAGGGTCCGCGCGCACAGATTGATAGGTCTTTATATAAGCAACACATGCAAAATCAAATTATCAATAATACTCCGAACCTAACAATCAAAACCTGTTCGATTGAAGATTTAATAATAAGCAAAAGAGGAGATCGTATTCAATGCAATGGAATCATAACAAGTATTAAGTGTGAAATTATTTCGAAAAAATTCTAATTTTCCATTATATAAAGGCGACGGACAACATATAACTAGTAAAACCACAGTCATATCCACCGGAACTTTTTTAAGAGGACAAATCAATATTGGACTCGATTGTTATCCGGCCGGAAGAATAGGTTATTTAGAAATGATTGAGTTTAACATTACTCTTATTTGCTTAATATTTTCATAGGCGATGAGCCGGCAATAGGTTTAGCAAAAACGTTAGAAACAACCGGATTCAAAATGGGAAGACTTAAAACAGGTCTTAAAATTGATAGAATTATAATTGGGAATTAATTGAATATTTTGAAAATAGGAACTCCTCCTCGGATTGACGGAAGAACAATAGATTACAGAAACCTGCAAGCTACCAATGGAGACACTCCTCCCCAACCATTTTCTTTTATGAATGACAGGGTTTGGATTCAAGTAAATTATCAATCAGTTAATTAAGTGGTGAATATAAAGTGTATTATCATTCCGAAAATAGGAAGGAAATCAAATCCAAACATGGCTCACATACACAAATGATGAAGTTTCGAAATTAATTCTAGAAAATGTACACTTAAGTAGACATGTCAGAGAGGAAGTCAGAGGTCCGCGATATTGTCCTTCTATTGAATCAAAAGTTTTGAGATTCAAAGGCAAAAGGCATCAAATATGGCTCGAGCCTGAAGGTTAAACATATTTTTTAAAATAAAGATAAGCTAAAAGTTTTTCATTAGGTCTTGACTCGGATGTAATCTATCCAAATGGTATATCGTGTACATTACCGGCAGAAATACAAGAGAAAGTCATACAATCAATACCAGGTCTGGAAAAGGCAAAAATGCTAAGACCTGGTTATGGCGTGGAATATGATTTTGTTGATCCGCGACAACTGAAAACTTCATTGGAAACATTGAAAATTGACAATTTATTTCTTTCGGGACAAATAAATGGTACCACAGGTTATGAAGAGGCGGCCGCGCAGGGAATCGTGGCCGGAATCAATGCAGCGGCAAAGTGTTTACACAAAGAACCCATTCTTATCAGTAGAACTGAAGGATATATCGGAGTTTTGATCGATGATCTCACGAGTTTAGGTACAAACGAGCCCTACAGGATGTTCACCAGTAGAGCAGAATTTAGACTTCTATTAAGACCCGATAACGCAGACTTAAGGCTCACTCAAAAAGGTTATCATAGATCTCACTATTCATAATATCATTCAAATTATTTTCTTATACAACTCTATATAACAGGACATGAAATCGGATGTGTTTCTCAAAAACGTCATCAACATTTTTGCGATTCTTCAAAAGTACTCAATCAAACCCAAACATTTTTAAAATCAATCACAAAATCAATGATTAAGTGGAGAAAAGAACTCGAGTATGAATCAGATTCAAAGAATAGTGAGAAAAAAACGTGAGATTATTATCGATAAATGTTTTCTTCAATGTTTAAATATCAAACTCTAAACCAATTTGTGTTTCATATTTGCAGTGCTTTCGAAATGTTAGCGCTTGAATACTGTTCTGTCGATCAATTGGCAAAACTATTTCCAAATGAATTAAATTCAATCAAATCTAATCATATATTAAGCGCTAGACTTCAAATCGAAGGTATTTTAAGTTAAAATATTTGCAAATATTACTAAACTCTAATATTATTCGATATTTGAAAGCTTTTTATGAGCGTATAGTAAAAGAACAACAAGAACTTGTAGAAGAAGTTAAAAAGGAAGAAATGCTTCAAATATCAGATGATATGGATTATTATAAAGAAAAACTTGGTTTATCTGATGAAGTGAAGCAAATCTTATCGGAACACAGACCACAAACTGTATGTAAACGATAATTGACTTATAAATGTCTATATCTATAAATGAATTAAAATATCGACCTTTTAATGTCCAACAGATAGGAGCGGCCGCTCGTATCCCAGGTGTCACTCCGGCAGCGATTGTCAACTTATTGTTTTATTTGAAACGATTACATAAACAAATCAAAACTCAAGAAATGCTTTTATGAAACTATTCATATTATGTTATATTGTTTTTTAAATGTAGTAAAATCTTGATAACAATGTCTTCAAATAAAGTAATCAATTGTTAATGAAGAACTGGAATCCCATCCACGCCCAGAACAAGAAGAATAGAGTGACCGGTACTGACACCGGGACTAATAAGAAGTAATACAATAAGTCTTCTTCCATATCACCAATTGTTCACTCAATAACTCAATTGTTGTCACTTTTGTTATTAAACAATATGTTAAACACTTTCAATCGTTTGATGAATTAATTTTATAAAAACTTTTCGATTTATTAATAAATTGAATAAATTTGACTTAAAATTAGTTTGAATTGTCATTGGATTTAATAAAACATAAAATAAATATTTTGAATTGAATTTAAATTGAAAGTTATGTTAAATGAATTAATACACTAATAAAATGATATAAAAAATGATGATTGGCTTCAATTCAATTCATATTTATTTATCAATTTAGAGATAAGTATTGATTGAATTAGTGTTTAATTAATGGTGAGATTTAATGTCAGACAATATTGTTTTGTAACTCAAACAATTCAATAAAATAATAATAAACAGAATGCTATGATTGGCAATAAATTTTTCTATAATTTTTGCTTTACATATAAGACGTAATATGTTTTACATAAAAGGTGTTCAAATAAATCATTTTTATTTAATTCACTTAAATCATAACTTTATATCCATAAAACACAATAAAAGTTACTTTAAATTCAATAAGAGATCAATAACTCAATCATAAAGTTTATAACATTCAATGAAACATAAGTTTTAATGTTTAAAAAACATTGCATTTCGTGATGTTTTCAAGTTGTGTTATGTTATTGTTTTCGGCGTTGTTTTTGATTGACGTGAAAACTATTGAAAAATTCACTGAAACTCAAAATATGTTTGCATTAAAACTAATTTTAAGTTTATTGTTTCCACCAATTATTTTGTACTTTGTTTTAAAGCGATATATTTTAATAAGAGGTCAACGATATCGTCGTGAAAATGGTTTGACTGAAGACAAAAAAATAATCGCATTTTTTCACCCGTACTGTAACGCCGGCGGAGGCGGAGAACGGGTTCTTTGGATTGCTTTAAGAGCTCTTATGAAGAAATATCCTAATTATCATTACGTCGTTTATACAGGTCTGTCATCAATATGTCAATTAAATTATTTCATTAATTGATTCACTTATATTTAGGTGATGTTGAGGCCAAACCTCAGGAGATAATGGCAAAAGTGAATAATAACTTTAAGATAAACTTGAGTTTATCGGTTAATTTTATTTACCTGAATCGCCGGAAATACATTTCCGCAGATCTGTACCCATTCTTCACTCTTTTGGGTCAAAGTCTTGGATCAATAGTTCTTTCATTAGAAGCCATACATAAATGTGTTCCCAATGTTTTCATCGATAGTATGGGTTATAGTTTTTCATTTCCAATATTCAAATATTTGGGTGACTGTAGTGTTGGTGCGTATGTACACTACCCTACTATTAGTACAGATATGCTTGAAATGGTGTCACAAACAGTGACCACTTATAACAATCGCTCATTCATTGCCAATAATCGATTCCTAACAAGTGGCAAACTTTTATATTATAAACTATTTGCATATCTGTATGGAGTGATGGGACGTATGGCTGATGTAGTTATGGTTAACTCGAGTTGGACTCAACAACATATCAAACAAATATGGAACTGTTCGGCAGTAATTGTTTACCCGCCGTGTAATACAAATGATTTCAAACAACTATCATTACAACCAAAGAATGAATTGCAAATTGTATCGATCGGACAAATCAGACCTGAGAAGAATCACTCCTTACAGCTCAAAATTTTCAATGAGTTTATCGACAAACTATCTCTTGAAGGAATAGAAAATAAATGTCCAAAACTGGTCATAATAGGCAGCTGTAGGGATAGCGAAGACGAGAACAGAGTTCAACAACTTTACAAATTGTGCGACTCTTTGAACATTAGAGATAAAGTTGAGTTTAAGCTCAATGTTTCGTATGAAGAGCTAAAAAATGTGATGCAAGAGTCGAGTATTGGTTTGCATACAATGATTAACGAACATTTTGGTATCGGTGTTGTTGAGTGTTTGGCCGCTGGACTCATAACAGTCGCACACGAATCCGGTGGACCCAAAATGGATATTATCATTCCTAACGTTAATGGCTTTTTAGCCACAGATTTACAACATTTTTCTCAAATTCTTTATAATATTGCGAATATGAATGACAATCAATTAAATCAAATTCGAATCAAAGCAAGAGAATCAGTCGATAGGTTTTCAGAAGAAAATTTTCAAAATCATTTTCTCAATTCAATTAATCCTATTTTGTAATCAAAGATTATTGTAATTTAAAGTTTTATAAGTTATTATAAGTAAGTTTTCAAATGATTTATTTCAATGATTATTATATCGATTAAGTTATAAAAGAATTTTCTCTAATTCTAGTTATTCTTGGATTTGAATATAAATATTTTGATTTTTAGACTCAATTATATTAAGTAAATGAGAAGCAAATGACTAAATGAAACAATTTAATTACCGCATAATTACCGACACTTAAATACCCGGTTAGTTCTCTACTAGAATAAGAGATTTAAATTTTAAAGTTATTTTCAATGACGTATTGATAAACATTTAAACACTTGAAAAACTTGAGCTTAAAAATTAATTTGAAAATTAGTTAAATCTGTAAATTAAATGTAAACCAAATTGATTGGGAATAAAAATAAAAATAAAATTTGTAATCATATGAAAAAAGCTGATTATTTTTAATGAAAACCAAATGAATTCTCTCGAGAAGAATATATTTTATAATTCACTTCTTGTAAGTGTTAAATGAATTATAATTTAATTATTAAAGTTAAGAAACTTTTGATTATATGATTTAAAATGTATATTTGACTGAACAAAACAGACTTCATATAGAAAGAGGTATAACGAGGCGACCGATAAGTGTTATATAATATGTATTCCAGTGAATGGTAGTTACGATTCAAGTCTTATTAATGATAAGTTCATAAGCGCTCATATACTCAAACCCTCGCCTTTGCTTAAATCGTAAGTTACTTTATACATGTTTTCAATCATTAAATTCTAATATTATTTCAAACTCTTCAGTCATTTCGTGGCCGCTAATAATAAACACAATTTTGACGTTGAAATTGATGGGCAACTGCTTAGAGTCACTCGAGGTTTAACTCAATAATTCTTATAATAAACTTAATTTAAACTCATTTCATAATACTATAGGTTTTGGTGATCATAATCATGAAGTTATTAACATTATAGGAGAAGAAATTGCTTATAATTTTGTAAGTTTTATATTTTGTTTGCTATTAAAATTCAATCGACAATAATTGTAAGTAATTATTACTCTATAATTGACAGCAAAACAGAGAATACCGAATACTTATTTGCGAAAATCCTTTAATTAATTCAAGTAATAGAAAACTTAATTATGATTCAAAGAACTCCATCTCTCAAAATCTTTCGTTGATTTCATTTGAAGAGTAAGAACTTCAGTACATTTGTAGCTAAATATTTGTCATTAACTAAGTTTCAATCAATTATTCAATAGTTGTGAGAACTTTTTGAAACTTTTGTCAAGTGATTACACAACTATTTTGAAATCAAAAGTCGATAAACTATCGAATACTTATATAATTTTACCGAATTATATCGAAGACGCGGCCACTCGACTCAAAGTTGTTATTGATTGGGGAATACAAGTAATTAATTTAAATATTTGGAATGTTTGACTAATTTTAATCACCATTTCATTTAACTAGTGTTTTACTAGTCTGTCATCATTAACAGAAAACACCTTAAGTGAGTCTTATTTAGAATCTGCAGTTGAAAGGTTTGTATTGTATTCAAGTTGTGCTCAAGTTGTTATTGTACTCAATGCTAACTCACTATTTTTTGTATAGTTATGTCATTGGTTTGGCATATCATAAACTCTTAACTGCCATCGAAAAACGTTTTGAAAAAGAAGATAATTTACTGAATGAAAAGTTTGTTGAATTATTCAAACACAACATAAAACCGGTTGATTTCGGGGCTCAAAAGGCTTTTGAAAGTTTTACGATAAACAAGATCATTATCAATGAATTGTCTAAATTAGAAACTAAAATAACACCACTAGAAAAACTTTATTGCCTGAGAAAAACATTGGATTTGATAAGTGAAGAAATGACTAAATCTGTTGAAAATAGAAGTTTCCCTTTAGGCTCAAATGATTTGATCTGTATTATGTCAGATGACTTGATCGCTACTGTCATTTGTGTATTGACTACCGTAAAGCTTAAACAATTTGCGAGTCATATCAACTTTATTCAGACATTTAGTTGGAATTTACCACAGAATAATGAGTTCGGCTATTCTTTAGTTACTTTTGAAGTGGCAAAAGAGTTCATTAAGAATTATAACATTAATCAAAACTCTACGAAGAATGTAACTAAAGATCACATTAAATCAGCCCAAAGTCCACATATATCTTCTAGTAGTTTATCGACATTTTCTAACATTAGTTCACCACTTGATCGAGAGTTGGAAAAAATTTCTAAAATGATTGACAGCTCTAATATTGGTTCTCATGAATCAGAAACGCCAAAAGGCGAAAATCAGGAAGATTTGGGGTGAGATTTAGATTATTTTTATGGAAAATAAAATTTTAATTTATGAAATTATTTCACATTTAGAGAATTTTTAGGTTCATTGAGTCAAAACAGCTTTTCTGTAGGATTTGGTAAACAATTCTAACGTTAATAAATCACGTTTTTTATGCTCTCTATAGTATTAATTGTTATATTTTACAAAAATTTTAATTTATAGTATAATTATCTTTTCTTTCAAAATATCTTAATTTTGCCGATTCATAAATCTCTCCGATTGTTCTTTTTGTAAATTTTTTTAATAAAATTTCTCTTTTATCAAGTTTTGGAATTTCTTGATCTTTGTGTGAATCCATTTGAACAGATGAATCAATTGAAGGCTTGCTCTTATTGCGCTCTTTCTCTTGATTAACATGAGATTTAGAAGTATTTGATGTGGAACTCTCAACACTGGAATCACTATCTGAGTCATTATCCATTCTTTCATTCTTACTCTCATTAGATTCCACTTTATTCTCAACACTTTGAGTGACACTTTGGATTTGATCTTCTTCTTTGTGTGAACTTTCTATAGATTCTTCCGAAGAACTTCTTCTGCGTCTGATCTGTCGAGTAGATTTAGGCTTTGAATCTGTTTTCAGAACTTGGTTTGAATCTGTTTTTAGAGTTTGATTTGAATCTGTTTTTAAAGCTTCGTTTGAATCTGTTTTTGGTTTATTTGAATCGACTAAAACATTATTATTAAATAAATTCCTGTAAAATCCACTCAAATCTTTCTGTTTCGTTACATCTAATAATTCTGCAAAACAAGAAAAAGATTAGAAATGAGTCAATTGGTATTGAAATGCAATCATACCATCGATAGCCTGTTCTCGTCTATCATTTTCTTCTGCGACACGCATTTCTTCCAATTTGTCTTTATAAGCATTTGTGACAAAAGCTTCTTTGTCCGCAAACATATTTCCCTCATTTTCTCTTTCTTTTTGTATTTTTCGCTCAACTCTTCTCTCCTGTTCTTTCTTTCTATTTTCAGAATATTTTAATAAATTGTTAATATATTTGGGTTTCTTTTCTTTCTTTTCATTGTTTTCTTCAATCAATGATTCCTTTTTAGATTTCATCTCATCATAAATCGAATCGTATTCAAAGACATTGGGATCGACTGTCAAAGCCCGCGATATATCCATTTGTGTCTGCCTTCGGATGACTCCCGATGAAGAGGTCACTGTTTTCGGTTTTGAACTTGTCTTTAGGTTTAAATATAAATTTAATTAAAAAATAATTAATTAATCAATCAATTCAAACCTCATCACTGTCTGAATCGCTTTCAAATATCGATGGCTTTATAGTATTGACTGATTTATTAGTTTTTGACAGCTTTAAGAGTCCATACCTTTCAAAGTGAAATTCAATAAATTATTATTAATTATGCTATTTATTCAACTATAGCTCATAAAAAGCCATTTGTTTTCAATCATTAACAAAAGTGTTGTTTATTTCTTACTTTTTTTGCTCCATTTGTTCAATATAATTAAAGGTAGACTTAATTTAAATCAAATAAAGTTTCAAAAATGTTAGCATTAATGAAAGTGAAGCACAAAAACATGAATTTGAGTCAAACGTTAAGGTTGTCTAGTATTGAGTGCGACCTCTGGTTCATAATATATGAAAGCTCTGATTGACCTTCAATTTGATATCTAATCGATCGACTGCTATTTAAGCTCTTCAAAAGTGGTTCAAGTCTTTCAAAAAATCATTAATTGTTTTATTATTTATTAATATTTGAAAAAATATTCAAAATTAGTTAAAATAAAAGTCAAATTTAGTGGAAAAATAAACCGAAATGTTTTCAAATCCAGCGAAACGTTTATCACAAATATGTTTAACAAAATCTCGAAACTTTAGTACAACTCAAAAGGTATGCAAAATGTCATGACTTTGACTTTGACTGACTTTCATTGAAAATCGCTTGAAATGCTTTTTTTGTTTGAAATGAAAACAGATTCAATCAAAAGTAGCTGTTTTAGGCGCGAGTGGAGGTATTGGTCAACCATTATCTCTATTACTAAAACAAAGTCCATTAGTCAGTCATCTGAGTCTTTACGACATCGCACACACGGCAGGAGTGGCTGCAGATCTGAGTCATATCAATACAAGAGCTAAAGTGACCGGACATGTGGGACCGGATCAGCTGAAAGAAGCTCTTGAAGGATGTCAAGTGGTTGTTATTCCTGCAGGTGTTCCGCGAAAGCCTGGAATGACAAGAGACGATCTCTTCAACACTAATGCATCGATAGTTCGTGATTTAGCGGATGCGGCCTCGAAGTACTGCCCGAAAGCTATGATTGCCATCATCTCAAATCCGGTGAACTCAACTGTTCCGATAGCTTCAGAAATATATAAAAAGAATGGCGTTTATGACGCAAATCGGATCTTTGGAGTGACGACACTGGATGTGGTTCGAGCCAATGCTTTTGTGGCTGAGGCTAAAGGGTTAGATCCGGCAAATGTTAATGTTCCGGTAATTGGAGGTCACGCAGGAGTCACTATTATTCCACTCATGTCTAGAGCTACTCCTTCAGTCTCTTTTCCAAATGACAAATTGGATGCACTCACCAAAAGAATACAAGACGCCGGCACTGAAGTGGTTAAGGCTAAAGCAGGCGCTGTATGTCTATAATTATAACTCAAATATTCCTAAGTTTTACTTCAATTTTATGTTCTTCTAATCAAGGGTTCGGCCACATTATCGATGGCTTTTGCGGGCGCCAGATTTGCCGTATCTGTAAGTTATTTACAATAACTGCTAATATTCTAGTGACTTAACTAGTTATTAACTTTCTAATAAAAATCATTTCAGTTATTGGAAGCAATTAATGGTAAAGAAGTCATCGAATGCGCTTATGTTAAGTCTGATGTGACAGAAGCTTCTTATTTCGCGACACCAATAGTTTTGGGGGTATGAATACAATTACTCATAAGTTATAAGAATTTGATTAAGAAGTTAATTATCTAAATATATCTCAATTTCATAACTAGAAAAATGGAATCGCGAAAAACTTGGGTTTAGGAAAATTGTCTGATTTTGAGCAAAATTTGGTGAAAAACGCCATCAAAGAATTGCAGGACAGCATCAAAAAAGGCGAAAGTTTTGTAAATAAATAAAACGATTTTAACTGAAAGATGAAATAAGATTAGAGAATAAGAATGTTATATGTCTGGTGTAAATGCTTCTGAGAATTAGACAAATAAATAATGAGAAACAAACTAATAAATCAATTCATTTTCAATGATAAACTTTTATAGTATAAAAAAGTGATATACAGTTCAATGTAATTTCATAATGAATGAGCAAATGTTGATGAAAAACATTATAGTGTAAGTGGAAATCTAGTAAAATTGATCCACAATTCATAAGACAAACCCATTTTGTTATCATTTACAATACAGCCAACACTAATAAAAGCCCACTTAAGATATAATAATCATACGTTAGTAACAGAAAGTTACCGACACTAGTATTGAATAAAACCTCAATTTCTAACTTATAAATGAGAACACATTAATGATTTGTGGCAGTGGTATAGCTTGTTGCTCAAGAGCTCATACCAGTCTCTTCATAGTTAGTCAATTCATAATATTTACATAAAACTAAAAATTAAATTATAATTAATTAATACAATTCATCGTTAGTTAGGACACAATAATTTGTAATTCTATCCATAATTGTCACCCAACATGTATATGATTATAAGTAAATTGAGAACATTGGACAGAATTATGAGGCACATCATTGTAGTGCTATTATTGATCGCTTGGAAAACAAACAATAAATTGCAATGAATGTTAAGTCAAGTTTTAGGACAAAACTTAAAACAACGCATTAACTCACGAGTTGGTCGGGTTAAGATATAACTTGGCTTATAATCATTCATCTATTCTAAAGAACCAATTAATCGATTAGAAAGAAAGTTATGATTAAAACCACTGTATAATACAATAATTGTTAAAAAAAAGACGTTAAATGAGCTTAAATTATAAAATGAGTCGATATTATTATTAGTTTTTGGACTCTGTGATGAAAATATGTTTTGATGGTTAATGAATGACTATTTGTATTGAGAGATCTATGCATATGATTGCAATTGTTTTAAAGCGAGGTCTGATACAAAAGATGAGTCGTACAGATAGTGATAATCTGTCAATTGAGGCACATATATAGCAAATTCCATCAACTACTCAATCCTTGACTAAAACTGAATTATCTTTGGAAAAACGAACTGTCACTTATGGCAACACTATAAATAAAAACACATTTGTGTCTATACATCAACTCACATAACACTGCAATATAAGCATTAAAAGATGCAATCATTGCAATACTATATGAGAGATCATATGAGCTGTCATTCAAAAACTAATCACAATTTAATTGAATGAATGGCTACACAATTATTAATTATATGGATAAATAGCATATAAAATTGCTTTAGACTTAAAAGGGTATTAAAGATGATGTTTAGGAATACTTGAGAACTGAATCACGATTGAGAATGAGGTACAATATTTACATCTCATTTGAATCCATAGGATTCCATATCATTGCAATCATTTGTATCTTTCGACACATTGTCTTCAATCAGATTTCATGATTAAATGATGCGATCACTTGATTGTTGTTTATAATAAATAAAAATAAAACTACAATTTTGTCGAAATTTGAAACCACGAAATGAAGTCTTCAAATGATCGATACAATTGCAGCTGCCGTTTAAACTAAATTCAATTTACTATTGAATTAGTAGTCATTCCCAGCAATGCGGAGAAGGCGGCAGTTCTGATGGATGAGCAACTGTTGAACTATAAAAAATTTTCAAATATAAATAAATCATTCATATAATTATCTTTAAAGAGTTGCAAACCTCGCAAAACTTTTGAAGGCAGCCGAATGCGGATTTATACACAATGGCACACGACTCAAACTCGAACACTTCTCAAGTATTGACTTATGTAATCGCTCTGTTTTAATACAAATTCAATTAATTTAACTTTTATTTAAGTTCATAACAAATGTCAAATAAATACCTTTAACCATATGAACGGATGAAAGATCTTTCTCGAAACCATAATCAAAAGATGTTTGTGCGACTGGCTCTAAATCAGTGATATAGCGTCGACTCGAGCCAACTGAATGACAGCACCGACACATACATGAATGATATCTAAGTCTTCCCTCTTCCAGATAGGGATGACTCAATGCATTTGTGCAGTTGATTCGCTTATCCTTCACATTAAAATATATTTTGAGATAAGAAATAATTTTTATTTTATTTGACTCACGGGATTGAAGACCAACATCTGACATAATAGATGTACGGCTTCATGCGTTGCTTGAGGTGATAAATTATAAAGAGAACCCAAAGAAGGGGATTTGTATGGCCTTCTCTGGATATGAATTCTTGCGCCTTCACATGCATATCGAGTATCGTCTGGATCTGGAGTCCCAAGTAGTTCTGTTATCAGTTCCAACTTTGATGATTAAATAAAACAGTTTTAGTATTTATAGATCAAAACTTGGGCTCGATTTTCATTAAATACCTGTTGTATAGGAGTCTGCGCCTGAAATAATATTCTTCGTCCTAATAATTCTGCAAATATACAGCCAACAGACCAGATATCAATAGAAGATGTGTAATGTCGGGCCCCCATCAGAAGTTCCGGCGCTCTGTAATACTGTGTAACAACTTCTTGAGTCATTAACTTTGAAGAATCTGATTCGTCGACTCGCGCTAATCCAAAATCACAGATCTATAAATAAATGAATTAAAAGTATAAATAAATGAGAAGTAAAAAGTTAGCAGTAATTAAAAGATGAAAGTAATTAGAAAGTGGTGCAAACCTTGAGCAAACAATTACTATTAACCAAAAGATTTCCTGGTTTTATATCCCTGTGTAGTATTCGTGCCGAATGCAAATATTTGAGGCCTCGAAGTATTTGATAAAGAAATACTTTGACATGATCTGAAGTGAGAGGTTGTGAGGACACAATTATTTTGTGGAGATCGCTTTGCATGAGCTCTGTTATCACATAACTGTAAGAGATATTGATATGAAAGATATTGTCTGCGAATTTGAAGAACTAGAACATACATTTCTTGGAAGAAGTCAATATGCGGCGGCTGCAAAATATCTAAAGCAGAAAGAACCTGATGGCGAATCGAAAAATCTTAGTCAATATGGACTTTAATAATGCATTTTAATGTTCATACGTTTTCGTGCTTAAAAAAGCAAAGCATCTTTATTTCTCTGTAAACTCTTTTACTGGACACCAAGTTTTGGAAGACATTCGGCATTTTCTTCAGTGCAACTCTTTTACCATCGCGTGGATCTGTTACTGACCTAAAGAGGAAAAATTGAACGTTACCTAATTTGTTAATATTCATTAGTTGAGTACTTAAAAGGTACAGAAGTTTCTGAAATATAGAGCTCGCAAATAGTTAAGCAAACACTAAATGGTGTGGTGTTTCCTAACCTCAATTCAATGGAATAGGGGTTAGTGGAGCAGCCGCTCGAAAATACTTATGAGTCTCAGTTTTTCGATACATTTTAAGTTGCAATTCAGTACGCAATAAAAACAATCACTTTAATCCTTTGGGTTTATTATATTGCATAACTTATGCCAAGAATCTATCGAACCTTTAAACCACATAACATTTCTGGCTTTAAATAATAAGATGTTACAAAGTTTTATCGCTTGCTCTTCAAGCATTCAACGAAAAAAGCTATTAATCTTTCAAGTCTCATTTCAAATTATTTGCGAACATTCAGTAAAGATAATTTTCATGTTCAACCAATCAATACACATCATTAATTGTAATTTATTTACATAAAAAATAACTTATTCCTAACCAAATACCATATTTTTCAATAAAATCATGTTATGATGGAAACGATACAACCCATGCTTTTTTGGCACTAATCAGTGACCCATATATTTTCAACAATTAAATAAATTTATTTGAAGGCGAGAAATGAAAAATTGAATGCTTTACGTATTAACTAATGAATTGGAAACAAACTAAAAGTTGAAAACTATCAATAACTTGTAAATAATTGAATAGAATCTTCTATTGAATTTGCAATAACTGTTCCTGATTTGATACATTGGAAAAACACTGATAGGATAGTGACTCAAAACCCAAGTGTGGGATGCAATAAATGCGAACTTTCAATAAAGCAATAAATTATAAAATCAAAATAATTGATAAATTAACCCAATTTTTAATAATAAATTATCGCAATGAGTTAAATGCTTGCAATTAAAATTCAAATGTCAATCAAGAAAAAACTATTTACTGCTTATTAAAACAATTCATTTAAATTCACGAATTCAAACAAATGCTAAATCAAAGTCCTATTTAATTCTAAGCAATTAAAATAGATTTTAAATAAACCAAACAATTTGTTCGTCGTATTCACTTGACTTGACTGACTAAAAATAATTTTCTTATAAAAGTTGTTAATTTTCACAATGAAATAAGTCGTGACAATTAATAGCGGATATTTAATAACTAAACTTAGAAATAATTGCTTTAATTGTTGGAAATATATATATATATCCGACTATTATTCAAAGCTCAATGAGTTGTAAAGCTTACAAATAAAGCCAACGGCTATTTCCCATTTGAGGTTTAACTTATAATAATAGTATTACTAATTGTTGAAATTGCATACAATTTGAATTATGAAAATAAAATATTTATATATTATAGTAAACTTAATCATTAAAAAATACTCTTTTAATTCAAAAAGAAAGTCTTCATTTAAATGATAAGACAATGAGAATGAGTGCCTAAAAAGTTGAGTTGACCGCATCTCGACCTAACCTAATAAAATAATCCAATGCTTTTGGATCAGTTACAAAGCATTCGTAGACAATAACAATAATTTTGGTCAGAAATAATTTTATGTGTAT
Organism: Camisiidae sp.; assembly: GCA_034696325.1. Classification (NCBI taxonomy): domain Eukaryota; kingdom Metazoa; phylum Arthropoda; class Arachnida; order Sarcoptiformes; family Camisiidae; species Camisiidae sp. The sequence goes on from JAQFZT010000788.1 coordinate 15,967, forward strand.
CACAGACCTAATTGTATAAAATTATTGCCAAATTTAGACTATTTTCAAATGTGCATTTTCTCAACTAATTTCTCAATAGTGAGCGTATCATCTTTTCTTCAACTTAAAGCTATTTCACGGCTCTATACAATAGTATAAACCAAACTGTCGGTAAAATATAGCAATTAAGTTAAGAAAATGCAATCAAACAAATATTTCTCAAATTCCCAATTTATAATGAACTTTCATTTGAAATAAAGTCTCAAATGTGAAAATATAAAAAATTCTATAAAATATTTTAAAGTAAAACATTCTATAAAAAGCTCAACTCTAATAAACTTTTATGAGCTGTTTATGAGAAATGAGAAACTATTAAATGACTGAACTCTGCATTTAAATTATTAATTTCGAAGAACTTGTATAAGAGCACATGCATTGACACATTTTGTTTGAATTATGTCTAATTGTGTTTTAATGAAAGTTTGATTTTAATTGAAGTATATTTTGATAATTGATTTATCGAATCGATAGAAAGATACAAAACTCAATTAGATATTAAGCAAAACATTGAAATAGGATAGAAAACTAGACAATTCACTAGATTAAGTTTCAATAGACTTTTCAGAAGTTTCATTCAATATTTTAGTTCATGAACATGTAGATGAAGATGTATTGCATGCACATTATTAATGCATAATATCTTCAAAAATCAAATTTTTATGTTAAAAGCATTCAAAACTAAGTTGTTGTGAAATTATTAAATTTAATTTTAATTTTAAAATGAGGACAAATCTGGTTTTTGTGAACTAAATTTGCATTTATTGGGAATCAGTTGTTAAAAAGCAGCAGATCATCAATTTAATGATATGTACTTCTAATTGTCCATAAAATAGTAGTGAAGTTTTCTCATGTAAATAGGATTTTATTCTCAAATTATTCAACTTTATTTGATATATATTCAGAAAAATATAAGAAAAATATCTTAAGCTCCTATTTTTGAGCAAAAAACGGATAAACGCACAAAAGTATAATCGTTAGCCATTGTTTGGGACAAGTATTTCCTGTAGACTTGCAAAGACTGCCCCAAAACTGAAAGAATGTCCACTGGTTTGGACCCAAAGTTATAAATGAACAAAAGTGGGAATAGAGTATAGGGTAGTCCAATGCTATTGAAGCCTAACGAGCACTGTCTTGAAAGCAGGTGTTCGATAGTGTACTACTTGTCGATGCATTTTCATGGACTTTGGGCTCCACTTCTATACACTAAAAGCATGTTTCAAAAGTTGAAGACCAGAACAACACAGAACAGACCAGATTTAATCGCAAATATGAATAAAGAGCACAAGAAAAAAGTAAACCAAATGAACAAAAATTATTTTCTCAATAGTTATAGTAATGGCAAAAAAATAATGCAATACGTGTTTTAGGACATGTTTCCACTCAAATAATGTCATACAAAGTACATTTACTTTGAAAATTGTCAGCATTTCGAGTATTATTTTAACAATTATTTCACTATATCTTAATTCAAGCAAAACTTTTCTAAGACTCAAAACGAGGACACCTTTCAAACAATTCATTATTAACTTATTGTGAATCTAATTGTTTAGTCAAAAGTCATAAAATACAACTCAAACCTAATCATTAATTAACTAATTTGTGAAATACGATTAAGCCTTAAATTACTTGATTATTGAAATAGTTTTGAACAATAAGATCGCTGTCTTTGAATGTTTTAGTAAGAAATTGAGAACAAATTGAAAAATTTGGCACAAAATGCGTTTTAAGTTTAAGTATAGTTTAAGTATGAAATGCTTGAAAAGAGAAATGTAAAATATAAGAAAAACAATTAAATAGATATAATTGCAAAATAAAATTGTTTTATTGATGAGTTGAGGCAACAAAAGCTAGTGATATGAAGTTGATTAGGATTAAAGTTTGAATGCATAAAGTGGAGAATCAAACAAAGACTTTGAGGCTAGACTCGACTCGACTCGATTGCATGTTTGCAGTTAAGGTGCAGTTCAAACACACTGAATGCGAGTCTTAAAGCTCTGAAACACTGCTCTTTATAGACTTACACAAAATGTAATAAACTTTAAATGAGATGATTAAGGACAAAGAAATGAATGGTCAGTACATACCAGACAACACCGAAAGCTCCGTAACCGATGGGTCGATCCGGTTGTATGTCCTGAATATTAACAGAATTATTATTTGAATAGAAGGGTTGAGCGGCCGCTAAGATAGCATTGTGTTGATTGTGATTATGATTGTTGTGATGGGAAGTGGTTTGGATGCCATTCGAAGACATACTCATATGCTGTCTATTGTTTGAATTGATAGCAACGCTAGTACTTGACCGACAAGTGGGTCCCACCACAGCCATCATCACTTATGAGAGACAAAGAACTCAATAAACTGATAGTATTGACAATACATTTAAACTCAATTCAAACACAATTGAATGCATTAAACAATGCATTAGTCTTTGCAAATCAGTCGACACAAACCCAATCACCACTTTCTAAGCCCAATACTTTGCATATGATAATTGATTGTCTCTATCTTGAAGTCATTGTCACTTGTCATAGGCGTCGGCCATCAGTACTACACCTCAAACACTACTCAAACTCTACTCAACTCTAACACTAAACTGTGAATAGAGTCTACACTCTCTTACAGACTATAACAGAGCACAACTTGTATGACTTGAATGACTACTGAGAGAACAGCGAACTAACAATAAACTCCACTTACACTCAACGCAGACTCACAATATGAGGGCAAAGACACAAAAAGTACGTTCAGAGTTAGAGTTTAATACACTTTTCTCTACATTCAGTCTACTGTACTTTGAGTTACACTTTCAAAGTTTATTAGACTTTTCTCTCGTATTTTTTTAGACTAAACTTTTTTTTAGTTTACAGCACTCGCTTTGCAAACTCTAACATTAGTTATCAAATTAAATAGTCTTACGTTATTTTTATCATTAATTTATTTATTTATGTTATCAAACTTGTGAATATTCGTTAAGAACTTTTAATAAGTTTCGTATTTTTACCTAAAAATCACTGATAAAGATCTCACTCAAAGTCTACAACTTTTTTCATTCAAAGACTTCTCGAAATGATTAAAATTGATTTAATCTATGGAAAAATCCCAATAATATACTATTAAAGAGTTTGTAATTATTAAATAGATTTCTTTTGTTGATTAGAAACATAGATAATGATTAGAATAGAACCAAAACTATACTAAAAATTGTGGTTAGTTTTTGGCATAAGTTCTCTATTTATATGACTTGAGCTGAGTAGGGATCAGACGACATGAGAGCTTTGTCTCGTATTCTTCACTTTGACCACAAATATAGCTTTAATATACAAAAGAACTGTTTTACGCGATGGAAAAGTTTGGGAAAGCAGTCATGTATACAAATAATTCTCGTGATAACGCTCAGGAAGTCTGCCAATGAATTTTCAATGGAATGCTATCGTGTTATTGGAATCAAGTTCTCATACAAATGCTAGCATTAGTTCACAAATGATTTAGTTAGAGATACATTCGTGAGTATAATTCATTTCAATTCAAGATAAACCTAATTATTGCCAAAAAGTTATTTAAATTTTATTCAAATCAATTCAAATAATTATTTTCAGACCGAATTGTATTGAGACCATCTTTCATAAAATAATTTAATTAAACCTCATTTCTCTTGTTGAGCTTAATTAACTTTTAGTTATTATTAATGGAATAGAACAGGACCGGCACTACATTTGTAAAACTTATTTTTCAAAGCATTCTATGGCTAAGATTCTTGCAAATAATTTCTGTATTTTAAATAATATAATCATTAGTATAACGCGTACACAAAGTTTGGTTCAAAGTTTAAAGTTTCGGATAGTGTGACTTTTCTGGATAAAACTATCTTTGGGCAACCTCTCTGTCATCATCACAGAAACACACAATTTTTATGATTTTATTATAGAGTTTTTTTGTAAAGATAATTCAATAAAATATAACTTTATTAAAATTTAAGCTTCGAGACCCCCGTAAACCCTGACGCCGGACCTGGAATACAAAGCCCTGCATACTTATTAATTATTTGATCCATTTATATCAGTGGTGGTCCGATTGGGACATTTTTCTCGCTCCTGAAAAATTAAATATCAAAAAATCTTTTAAATATTTTAGAAATTATATAAACTGCAATCAACACAAATATTGATAAAACTGAAATAGTATTGAACTTTTCATACAAAGCTATAAACAAATTGTCTCTTGTAGAGTATACATAGCATTTGTATCAATTATGACTCTTTCAATTTTAGCATCGTATCAATACTTTTTCAGGTAGTCGTACAAATGCGATAAAAAGTTATAGTTTCAGTT
>JAQFZT010000789.1:0-20322 GCA_034696325.1 Camisiidae sp.
TAAAATTTTCTGTCATTAAATAAATCTTTCGTTTTTTGAATTGATAAATAGTTATTTTTTTATATTTTATATTTTATTTTTATTTTAATATTTTATTTTATTTTATCCTTCACAGAATCACAATTGGAAAATTTCTCATATCTTAAGCTCACATTTGTTGATATCAAACAAATGACATCAAATGATGCCGAAGAACTCAAAGAAAGAATTACTGAGAACCTGAGATTTGCGCGTTTATATTTTACTTAATTTAAATGGGTTTGTGTCAAACTGAAGACCCAATACATATATATAAGGATGAAATGAATGAACAGATGAAAAGACATGCATTGGCTGTATCATTACTTGAATTAGAAATTCCAAAGGACAATACAATTTCTGCCAAAATTATCGCCTCAAAAATGAATGAAAAGTTGGGCAGAGGATGGATTTGTTTTGTTGGATCTAATGGTAAATTTGTGTACAACAAGATTTTAAGACAAAAAAATTTAAACCATAAGTTAGAAAAATAATAAAAATTTAAAAAATATTTTCCTATTTATTAGTGACAGGTATTAATATAGATTATCAGAAAAATACATATATTTGGTTTAAATACGAAGACATAGAATTAGTATTATTTCGAATACAGCGAACGTCAATTAAGGACTTAATAACAGACGCTAGAAATTCGAATAGTGGTACAAAAATTGAAAGAAGTACAATAGTAGATCAGCAAATAAAGACTAAAATTGAAGTTATAGTAAACGTTGCAATTAAATCAATTGATGACTTCAAGTCAATTTCGGTTAATATATCTAATGAAATTAAAGCAAAAATTGGTGGCAATTGTACTGTCATTATTGGCGATATAAATAGTGAAGTTTCGGTTAATATTAACATAACGGAAACAATTATTATTACTATCGTTGATGTTCGTATTATTATCTATAAAGAAAAGGACAGCAACTGTTCGGTAATAATATTACTTTTATATTGTTATTTTTATTTAACTTCTGAGTAATTTTTAACTTAATTATAATTCATTGATTTACATTTTGTTTAGAATAATTTTGCGAATATTATCGATGACACACGAAAAGCAATGATTGTAAAAACTAATATTACTTTGGATTTAATTAAAGGCTCTACTAATATCGAAAATATCGAGATTATCGATCTTGTTGATAACTATAATATTAGACTTACAGTTTTAAATCTTATTAACGTAACAATTCATAAGGATTACTCAAATTGTGTTAACTGTTTAAAAGATATTGAGTGCAATTTACTAAACATTTTATATTCACAATTTAATACTACTTATGGCTATTGGATTATTGATGTTAATACACTGCACGACAAAAGTATAGGGACTGCTGTCTTTTATCCGAAATCATGGTTAAAAGTAATTTAAATTTAATCACACTTTAATATGTCATCTTAAACATCAATATAAATAAATAAACAAATTTTTAATAATATCAGGTAACTCTTTCGCGCAGTTGGGGGTCAAAACTTAAATCTGTAAAAAAACAAATGCGACAAAAGTTTAGGGACACTAATCTTTTTAATTAATTGTAATTAATTAATAGTCAGTTTTGCCGCCATTTCGTTGGATAACTTGATAAATACGTTTGGGCATTGAGTTAACCAAAGTTTTAAGTCGTTCGGCAGGAATATTTGTCCATGTTTCCACTATGACTGTTTTAAGCTGATTTACTGAGCTAAATTAGTGTCCATTGCTGTACAATCGATGTACCATGTCTGCCCAAAGGTTTTCCATAGGGTTGAGGTCCGGACTAAGACTAGGCCAATCTAAAACCGTGACCTTCCATTTGGCAAACCATTTTTTGGTGTACTTGGAGACATGGATCGCAGCATTGTCTTGTTGAAATATCCAATTCGCATCGTTGACAAGTGGTCCAAATGGCATCAAATGATCTTCCAATGTTAACTGATAGTCAACAGAGTTTTGCCGACCACTCAACATTGCAATAGTGGTTTTACCAGTAGAACAAAACCCGGCCCAAATCAACAGATCCGCCACCAAAATTCCTGCTAAAAATGGTCAGGGGTTCGTCCCTGAGGTCGCGCCAGTAATATTTTTTTCCGTGGGGTCCGTCCAAATTGAACTTCTTTTTATCGCTGAAGACAACTCTGTCCCATTCTGTGGTCCATGACATTTTTTTCCTCGCGAAATCTCGTAGGGGCCTCAATATGACGCTCTTCTCATTTTGGTCCATATAAGATTGGGATCAACCTTAAGAACTCGTTGGACTGTCCGCGGCGAAACATTGAGTTGATATTCACCCAAAATCTTTGTGGCCGATTCACCCGTACGGCGGGCGCGTCCTTTGATTTTACTCTCTTCACGGTAGGTAAGCTTTTTAGGACGTCCAGATTTGTTTTTAGGGCCGTAATTCTCAGGATCTCTGCACACATTGAAGATCCCATTTCTGGAACGGCCCATGATTTCACCAATTGCTCGATATGAGTGGCCGTCTCTTCGGTACACCATAATTTGGCCAACTTCAGTTTGCGAAAAATGTTCACCCTTCGGCATGATCACTCTACAAATTGTCTTTCAAAATGACACCTCGAGTGTCGGTCACTTGTTTACAAACAAGTTTGAGACACTTAGATACCAATTTTTTAGACTAAACCAGTTTTAACTGACCGTCCTTAAACTTATGTCGTATTGCAAAACCCTCAAATCTAAACTTTGTATCTTTTGAAGGTCAAAATTTAATCCGATTTACTTTATAATCTGAATATTTGTTTATATTAATTTTCTGAATAACATCTTAAAATTTCATGGAATTTTAGTTACTTTTAGCCATTATTTCGGGCAAAAAACGGCCCTCCCTATACTTTTGTGTAGGAGAACTCAATCCTGCGTGTGAAGGGCTCATAAAACTGGCCAATTCTATCATTTCATATACAGATTATGAGAAATCGATATTTAATAGAGCAGAACGTTGTATAGATATAATATGACAGACAATGGCAGAGATATTGAGACCTTACGCATCATTAGAGGTGATTCCAAAGATAACCGTTCAAAGGATCCGAATAGTTCTTGAATTAATTCATTATCACTTATTCTGATTAATTGACCTTTAATTTGATAATAAATTTGCACAAAGAAAAGAAGTAATCAATCTATTCGTTCAACATAATTATTAATATTCGTATCTTTTATTTATTAGTGAAAATATAAATTATATAAAATAATGATCTTAAAAGTTGATAATCTTTTTCTTATTTATTCGTTTTCCTTTTTTTCAATTCGAATTATTAGATGAAATTTCAAGATTTTCTCATAACTCATATATTAGCGCTTTTTAATAGAAGTGAGAGCTGAGTTGAGCCTATTAGAGCCTATTAGAGCCTATCAGAAGTATTTTCTCACTCTTTCATATTTTAGTAGCTAAGTATTCAAAATATTCAATAAGATTATTAAATCCTATGAAATTCTATTTTTTGCGACCCGATACACATGTTAAAGTTTTGATCAAATTATTATAAGCACCTTATATTTAAAACATAAAATTATGGTTTTCACATAACCACGCATTTTACAAAAAAAATGAACTTTGAATCAATTTAATCACAGTTATAAATCATTTTAACAAATTATTCAGAACAATACGTGAATGAATGCGCGAATATTTTTAGAGAAGAAACTCTTGATTTCTATAAATTAAAAGTTGTATTATTTATCAATTCATACATGTTCTGTTCAGGAAACCTGAATGTTATCTGTTTCTCAGTTTATATAACTCAAAATGAGAATCATAGCTATTGCTTTTCTTTGCTTATCATTCTATGTCAGTTGTAAGTAATAGAGCAATATTTTGAATTATTTTAGCTTAAATTATTATAAGAAAGTCATTTTAAATTAATTGTTTGATTTGACAGTTACAAATTGCATTTTAATGGAATCTTTCAAGGATATTTTTAGCAGAGGGTGTGAGGCACTGTTGCAAATGACCGAACATTTTATGATTGGCATGGAAAAGATGGGTCGATGTGGTAGTGTCAAGAAATTGGAAGTAGAACAAGAAAAAGTTAGAAATATATACAATAAAATTCCTTCAATGCAATCATTAGAAGAGATGAATGAGGCGAAAAAGGAATTCGAAGCCTGTAAAGAGAAGGTAATGGAAATGATGAGCGCACCGCTTAAAAAATAATCAATGTTGAAATTACTACATTTTTAAAAATGTTATTTTTACCTAAAAATTATTATTAATTGAGTGGAAAGCATCTGATTATGTAAAGCTGGAGACATTATGACATTTTACAAATAATGAGGTTCATAAAGGTTTGAGAACTAATTTAGAGGTGCATATGATGGTGCACTAAGCTTACAATCATCAATCAATCAAAAGGTCTAATATTTACAGAGATTCATATCTTGCCTCATATTTCATATTTATTAATTAATGAATTTCTCGGGATCTTCGCATGCCTTAAATTCCCAATTCTTCAGCTCGACTTGTAATCAATACATTTGTTTTTTGTTTTTTTAAATATCCAAATAATATTGTAAAAAAAATTAAACAAATATTTTCACAAAACTTGTTCAAATAATTAAGAAATTTTGACTATAATTTTGATTGCATTTCCATTTTTCAACATTTCAAAGCCTCTGTTTATTTGATCCAAACTAATCGTCTCAGTTATGAAATCCTTAACACAAATTTGTCCTCTTCTAAACTTATCCAAAAAATAATTGATGGCATTTTTGCCTTTAAAGCCTCCAAAGTCAGCCCCAGTCAAAGTGCGTCCCCTAATAAACTGAATGGGAAATATTTGCATTGGTTTTACAGGAGGTATTCCTACCATACAGACTGTACCCCATGGCTTAATAGATTTCATTATGGTTTCAATTATAGGTATATTTCCCACACAATCGATGCCAACATTTAGACCAGAAAACTCTTCCTAAAAAAAGATTTCACAAAAAGTGAGCTTTGCTTGAAATCTGAACAACAAATACTAGTGATAAACTGAGAAAATTTATTTAAATATAAGAAGAAATGATTATCTATAAAGTTTTTGTTGTGATTTTTCCTAAAGCTTTGAATAATACCTGAAATACTTGATCGATAGGTTTCGAAAGTGTGAACGGATTAATAGTTTTGGTTGCGCCCAACTTGATGGCCAACTCAAACTTATTTTCATTAGTGTCCACTCCAATTATTTGTTGAGCGCACTTATCTTTAGCCCCCATAACAGCCCCCAACCCAACAGTTCCTAAACCCCAAACAGCCACCGAATGATTCGATTGAACTTTTGCGACATTTACTGCCGATCCGTAACCTGTTGTGAAACCGCACGCAAACAGACAAAATTCTTCTATAGGAATATCTTTCGGTATTTTTATGACTTGTTCTTCTGGCATAACTATGTATTCGGCAAATGCGCCGATATTTAAGTATTTATAAACTGGTTGTCCCTTAAATGATAACCTAAATATTCATAATATTAAAAAATACTTGAATTAATGGCTGATTTACTTAAGAGAAAAACTTATTTCAAAGCTAAATATTTTGTTTTCCAATTAATTGCAAAACAAAATAATAATAAAAATTTGCATTCATCGGATTGTAATGATTAATATGAAAGTTTGATAAAAACAATTGAAGAATTGTTTAAATATAAAATTAATATAAATTGTGAATCTATTGTATAACCTGCATGTGCCATCTCTCATCGTCCACTTCTCAACCACTGCATCAGCAGTTCCTTTCATACAGAAATTAGTATCAGTACCACAACAGAGCTCACAATCATCGCATTGAGGCATCCAAACGGTCAGAACATGATCTCCACTCACCACTGAAGTGACCCCTTCACCAACACTTTCTACATAACCTCCCGCTTCATGACCTTAAATGGACAAAAACTATATTTATAATCTTTAAACAATATTTAAAGTAAAATATCAACAAAAAACAAATTATAATATGCTTTAAAATTGTAAGCCATTAAAGTAATTACTTATGAATATTGTTTTCACCTAAAATTGTTGGGTATTTAACTGTTGAGGCACGCAATTCATCGGCTCTCAAGATATGGTCATCACTGCCACAAATACCACACGCGATAACTCTTATACGGACTTCACCAGCTTGTGGTGGACTCACTTCTATGGTGTCAATCGTTTGATTGTTTGGTGACCAACAAATCGCTGCTTTACATGATATCACTTTACCTTGAGTTGAGTTCATCACTATTTGATTGATCCAAAGTATCAATTTCCAAAGCTATGAAACGCAATCAAAAGTTATAATAAGCATAAAGTATTGCAAAAGTTGTTGAATATAATAACTCACTTTTTGGTTACATTAGATCTTCTGAATGCACTCAGATAAATGTCTTTTTTCTTATATTTTTCTTGTATTTTATAAACATAGATAATATAAAATTCAAATACTAGTATGTGATGGAGACTGGCCTTGGATTTTGGTATCAAGGCTTTCACTTATTGCATAACTATTGCACACAATCATTTTTCAAATCATTTTTCAAATCATTTTTCAAATCATTTTTCAAAAGCGGAATCAAGAAAACGTCCCAAATATGTCAATATTTTTAGCTATTCGTCTAATTGAGCTTTAAGTGGCAACAATTTCGAAGATCTGTCTTGTGTTAAGCTATCAAAATACAGAGTATTATAAATAATACTAATTGAAGGTTATTTCAATTTGATTTATATGCATTGATTCACTAATGGACTCAAATGTTAGCTTACTAATTTGCAATTTAATTGTAAATATTGTATAATTCAAATATAAAATGATTAGTCTTATTGATTGGCTTCACTACAATCAAAGAGAATTATCAATCTATTCATCATAAGTTGAGAGCCATTTCATTGAGAAGTGAGAGAATATTCAAAACTAATCAATAAAACATATGCATTGAGTGTATTTATCCAACATTTATTGGCCGTAATATCGATCACAGTTTTCTCAAAATATTCAAAATGAGTTTATAATAAATTTATTGAAAAAAGTGACCAAAAGATATATTAATAATTATTTATGACATTTAAAGCTTGATATTTAAGTACAAATCGTTGAACAAATAATTATTTAGATTCCGAAAATTGAAAACTTATATTAATTATTATAGAAAAACTTATAATAAAGATATTGTACAATATATAAAATCTTCTACTCATTAACTGTCAAAACAAACTTTTCAATAACATTTCTATTGAACAAATTTTCTCATTAATTCATGCATTTGTCAACATTCAAACTTCAATTACTTGTTATTAAACTTTTCTTTTCTAAATAAAAGCTTTGTATCAAATAAAAGCTGAATCACATTTAAAAGCTTTTTTCATATAAATTATGAAACAATTCTGTCGATCATTTGTTATGAAGTTATTAAAGCATTAATTATTTGTAAAATGAATCCTTTTTTCGATTAATTGTAAAACAAAAAGCTTTAACACCTTATATCACATCTGATACTAGTTATCATTTGGTTAATCAAATTATTGCTCAGTTTAATGAAGGCTTTTATGATAATTCATTAAATAAGTTAAATCTAAATAAAATGGTCATTAATTTTTAAAAAACATAATTTCGAAGAAAAAAGGATTCATTTATTTCTAGAGTTTTCTCAAACAAACTCTTATTTGAAAAAAGAATGAATTTTGAAAACATTATGAAGAGTATGAAAATAAAGTTTTGATAAGAACTTCACTTAATTTTTTACACAATTAATTTAATAATTAGCTAACAATTCATGCTATCTTTTGTTCACAAATTTATGTTTGTAATGATCTAAATATTTAAAAAGTAAAAGTTGAAGAGATTTTGTTTATGATATTTCCCTTATTAAGTGTTTTTCTTTTCTTAAAAAAGGTTCAAAACTTTTTAATGAACTTTTTTAGTTTGTTTTAAAAACTCATTATATTCTTAAATAAAGCTCAAAAATTAATGCAATAATAGATTAAAAAATAATATGAATAAATGGATATAAATACAAATTTGTTTATATTAGTTATTTGTCTAAATTGTGAAGAAACTAATAATTAAATACAAGACTAAGCGAACTAAACATGAAACCATCGATTGATTAGTATTTTTGTCGCAACACTTCATTTAAGTGTTTTAAAAACAATAAATTTGAACAATTGTTTGCGTCTTTGGAACTCCTATTAAGAATCTAAGAGATAGAGAGGAGAGACCAATAATTTAAGAGAACTATTAATTAAATAATAATAAGCCATTATAACTAATTAACTATTTTAGACACCGCTGTCATCCTTGATCTCATTCAACGGACTCTCTGAAGGAACAACTGATACAGAATAAAAACCGTTTAGAGATAAAGAGTCGGCATTTCGACGATTATTACGTCGAAGAACTGCTGAATAAGTTGGCGGAGAATTACTGTCATCACCGGTTAGAGTGTTTGGGTCTCTATTGAGAATATCATCTCTATTTGGTTTTTGTTGAGGTCCACAACAAGTTGAAGCCACACAATTAGTTCTCTGTTGTGGCGGACAATCGAGATAACAATTCTCTGTCTTTTCTGATCCCTTTTCATCATATATTTCAGATCCCATTTCAACAAATTCTGGCTGTATTGTTGTCGAGTGTATGCCTTCATTATGAAAGAATTCCTTAACTTTTTCTGCGATTTGCATGTAATCAATTAAATTACGACATCTTATATGTGCTGATGCTATGATACGATCGCCGGCCAACTGCCACACATGAAATTCGTGAACCGCTAGAACTCCATCAATCTATAAATTATAAAAATATGTTGAGTGTAACAAACATTTCTCAGAAGCTCTGGTTATTACTAGTTTAGTAACTAAATTATCAGCTTATGATTCATTTACTGATACTAAAACGGACTAATTTGTTGAGAAACTATTTTAATGGTGTTATCATAGTATCAAATGTTTGTCTATTGAAAGCAAATAATACATTAACCCAAATAAAGCTGAGATAATGAGTATTTCTGTCATATCAAATTCAAAACATATTTCAAAACAAATTCAAGTAATGAAATAAAAATTAAATTACATAAAAAAAATATCAAAAACTAAGCAATTTTTTATGAATTAATTTTTTTAAAACCTAATAAATTGAAGACTTACTTCGTTAAGCAACTTCTTTTGGAGGGAATCGACCTGAATATGAGTGGGAACCGTCTGTAATAATATCATCGCTGACTCGACAACTAATCCGAAATAAATATTATATTAAAATAAAATTAAAAATAATATATTGAAATGAGACTCACGTAAAGGCCAAGTGGACCGCATTATAATACAAACCATAATAAGACTTAGAGCTGGATCAACATAAATACTATATTCCCATTCTGTGAACGCTATTATTGAGGCACTAATTATGACAATAACTGAACCCAAAGCGTCAGCCAATACATGGAGGAACACTCCGTGCATATTCATCTGTCCCCCCACCATAACTACTATTAATTAATAATAATATAAATATAGATCACTTTCAAATAAGAATTGCTCAATAAATGTTGACTAAATGTTGCATAAAGTCCTTCAGTTATATTGTAATCATAATTACCATCATTTGGTGAAGGCGGAGGTGTTGGTGTTCCCCTTTCTGTCAGATGATTATCATTGATATCTTCTTGAGTGGGCACATGCTGGTGATGGTTATGTGAGTGGCCCTCAGATGAGTGACTGTGGCCGTGACCGTGACCATGACCTGAATCACAAACACAATTAATAATAATAACTTTTGACAGCTTTTGAATAATGAGTCGATTAAAGAATAAAAAACTTGTTTATAGTTTTCCGACCTTTAAATAGTACGAGTCCTATAAGATTGACCACAAAACCAATGATTCCCACCACTAATATGAGGATTGGCTGATGAATATTTTCGGGATCATAAAAACGTTTCAACGATTCCACAAGTATTGAGAAACATAAAGCGCAAAGAAATACTGCGTTAATCAAAGCGCCCAAAACCTCAGCGCGAGCCCAACCAAAAGTATTCTTTGACCACTTTTTGGGTGACATCTAAATAATCATATATTAAATATCACTTTAAATATTATTTAAAAATCTGTTGTTTATGTATTTCAAAAGATAGGTTTTGAGTTTATTATTGAATAATTAAGTGTATTTATTATTACCCGAACGGAGACATAAGCGATGACTAGAGCCACCACATCTGACAACATGTGAAACGAATCGGCCACTAATGCCATAGAGTTAGTCACATAACCGACAATTATTTCGATAAAAAAGAAAGTTGAGGTCAAGCTTAACATGAATAATAGACGACATTTTGCGCCGTGAAATAAACCCATTTTGTTGTCTTGATATAAATTACTTCTCAATTATTATTATTATTGTTCAATATTTATAGAATGAGGAACTATTGAACACATAAAATAAGTCTTTTATCTTCAAAACGAATTTTTCCTCGAATACGACAATCAATTGATTATTAGACTTTTTTATCGAAAAAATAATTTTAACTCAAATTCGTCTTAATTCTGAAGAAAAAATCTCTTTTGACTGTCGATAGGAAAATTTGATCCTAAATATAAAGAGAGAAAATAGAAATGCAATTAAATAGTGGAAAAAATTTCAAATCAAAAATAAACTTAATTACTATTCAACACAAAACTTGTTGATAAAAACGAACTTCAATTAGACTTTTTCAAAAAGTTAAAAGTAAAATATCATTGAAAGTCACGCTAACCTCAAAATAATAACACAAACAGTGATAAAAAAATAGCAAAAAAAATGAATCGTTTGAGTGAATGACATAACTTAGAGTTGATTTACTATGAGTTTTGTTACCAATTAAGAAATGTTCTTTAAGAGTGTCTTCAAGGGAAACAAAACCTGATCGAAAATTAATTTTCATGTAAAAATTGAAGCAAAAGGTTAGAAAATCTACTTGTGATGAGTTAGAAGTGAAGGCAAACAAGTTTTCTCAACTTTATTATAATTAAAACTAATATGTGTTTCACGTGTTTTACATCTTCTTATTTAATGTTATGTTAGTTTCTGATGCTATCGAACCAAATAATGAGAAACAAAGTAATTAAATGTTTAGATTAAATTCATTTTTCTATTTCTTTACTTCTCTACAACTTTTTCAATTTTGAAAGTTTTTCAATACAAGAAAAATATTTGGATTTCAAACTTGAGTCGTTAAAAATGTTGGAAATACAAACTCAACCAATTATCAAAACTTGTTTCAAACATTAAATTAATTATAATTTATTCATTGAATAGAATGAAGAAAAAAACTGTTTAAATAACTATTAAATAAATGTTTGCCTAATATATTAGTAATCAATTGATTAAAAAGTAGTTAATTTGTGACTCAAGTCAGAGATTGACTTTCAAATCAATTCAAATAAAATATTTAAAGCCTTTGAAGCGAAATCTGTGTTTTGAAAGTTTTCAAATAACGAAAGGACTCACAAAAAACATTTATTTAGATCTTCTTTTAGATCTGATAAAAGTTTTAATCAATTAATAGACTTCTGAGTCATTCAACACTTTCTATGCTTTAAAAGACTCTCATTTTGAGACTTGAAAAACGCCTGTTTTGAGAAAAATGTCACGTTTCACACAATTGTTTATAAATAGAAAGCTATTTCATTGAAAAGACAAATATTTTTCCTCAATAATTATCATTAAAAGAAAACGGAATATTCCTTAAGTCAAAAGATATTAAAAATAATTTCCTTTTGAGCACAAAATACTAGTTTTTGAGTCAATTATTTATAAATAAATAATCATTTAATTCAATAGGAATAGAGTCAAAAACTATTATTTTTAAAATTTTTTATTTAATTAAAGATAACTTTATTTGTCAATAAATTAATGATAAAAACAATAGAAAAGTATTTAAGACTTACTTTGAATTTATTAAAAATCATTACTAAATGAGAAATAAAATGCAATAACTGTTGGCAACCATTAAATGAACTGAAATTATGATAAATTTTGTTGATTTAACCATTTTCTCTCTCAGTTAAGATTAATTGTAATCAAAATATTTATATCAAATATTTTGCTATCAATTGTGTATTAATGAAAAAGATTTGATTCATTTATTTCTCATTTTCAGCTGTTTTTGTTGTGAGTGTTTGAGTCTCATTAAAGTCCATCGTTTTGAAGGCATTCAAAAAGGGGAGGAGTTTTTGTAGAGTTTATTTGGCGAAAAACCAATTCTCACTCAAACCACTAGTACTAACATATAGTATTTTAAAACATCTTATCTAACAATTAATAGTTGTTTACTTTTTAATGTTATTACTCTACACATCTGTATATTACAAATAAGTCTAAATGTTCGATATACAAAATACTTAACGACCAGAGTCAGGATATTTTCGGACTTTAAAACTAGAAAATTGGGTCGTAAAATGTGAGTTAAAATAGCCAATTTTCGCTACTTCTTTTCGAATACCAAATTAAGGTTTATAGAGACAATCATTTGTTTTTATGCCTTTCTTTAAACAATAAAACATCAATACTAAAAAATTGTTGATCTCAAACATTTTTCACTTTAAAATTTTTTTAAATGAGAGAAATTCTGATATGAATGAATAAAAATGATTTTATATTATTTTATTCTTTTTCTCTAAGTTAAGACACTCATTATTGAAAAGATGAACTGAGGCGATTCAAATGATTTTATACAAATATATTTCTTATTCTATCAATCAATCTATTTAATAGCCTTAAATCAATAGGAAGTTTATTCTTCTACTCCTTTGTAAAAAATGAGTCTATAAACAAGAATTTTCAATTTCCCTCTCAAAAAATTTACGTAAAGTGTGAAAGACTTAGCATTTTTTGAATGAAAATCCAACATTTAATAGAATTTTCGGAATAAATTTGGAATAATTCGGATTTTTCAACAAAGTTATGAAATTTGGGACTTTTCGAAACATTAATATTCGCTCATTTAGCTTGTTATTTCATGATCGGTACTCATTTCACATTTTCCGAAAGTTTGATTTAAAAGAGTAAAAGTCGGATTTCCGACAATGTCCTGACTCTCTTAATGAAATGTTAAGTCTCAATTGGGTTTTCCTATAAGTAAAAGATATTTCATAAACTTCATAATACTTTATATGAGGGAGAGTGTCAGCAGATATAACTGCTACGTTTTATAGCCCACTTTTTGGACCGCCTCAACACATAACAAGCACATTGTCATAACATGTGACATACAATGTATTTCAATTGAAAGTGCAAAAAATCACATGAAAACTATTCAATAATGAAGTTTTCAATATTAAGTTAACTGAAATATAAAAGAGTCAAAAATATCCTTCTATTCAAAGACTGTTATGATTTAGTTCTTATTTTAAGCCGGCTTCGGATGCGTCGGGTAGGCGCCAAGCCTTCCCTTTGCATTCAATTATACCTGTAATTGATTCTCGAAAATCTGTGATTCTAACATAAACATCGTCAAAACATCTTGACTGTTCAATAAATTTAGAAAATTCAATTTGGATGGCAGCAGGAGTTCCATTAATATTTCATTAATTTTTTTTGCAAAAGATCAAAATTTTGAGTTACCATAACTCAGTCCCCTTTCAACATGGACACTTGATATAAAGTATATCGATGCCCCCAAGAGGAGTTGAACCATATAAGCTACGCCCCTCTCGTATCATTTTGCAAAGAGACAGCTCAAATTTAAACCTCCATAATTCAGTCTCCTTGAGTTTCTTGCTCTAATATTTCATATAGTTCATATTCTCCACCTCAAGTAGAATCGAACCATATATGTCACGCCCGGGCCATATTCTGAAGTGCCCCTTCATTAAAGTAGTTTTCATATTATTTTTTTGCACTTTATATGTTGAGGTGGTTCAAAAAGTGGGCTATGAAACATAGCAATTATATAGTTACTTAAGTGTTACATAGAGTACGGGGAGTTAGAAACAGCATATGCAACTCAACATTAATTATTGAATTGTTAGTAATTTTTATTCAAAAATTCGAGTTTATTGACTAAAAGTTTTAAAATTTCAAAATAATTATTATTTCCCTATTGAAACTTTAAAAATTAGATAAGAAATTAATATTTCTTTTCAAATAACTATCAAATACAAAGATGAAATTTCTATGAATCTATTTCGAGACAAGAATGAATCTCGAAGTTCCCCTCGGTCGAGACCTGATACCAAACTCTCTAATGAACGCTTTCAATAAAAAAGATACTTAACAGAGAGCCCTAATTGAATTGAATAATGATTGAGCTATTTTATGCCTTTTGTTATATATAAAGATTTGAATTTGAATTATGCAATCCTATAAATTAGCAAATTGGTGGACACCAAATATTAGAAAACCAATTTTGAATGAAAATTGTACTGTTATTTTAATTAGAGCTAATTTGTAAAGAAATACACATATCCTTACAGTTATGACTATTATAAGCACATGTGTATTTGTTTACAACCAATAGACTTATATTTTTAAGCAAAAGTCTTTATATTAAATACTATTGTTAGCAAAAGTACTACCCCTTCCAAATGCTTCTGTTTCAAAGAATTTCGTGCTATGCAGCCAAAGGTGTCTGAAAGCTTATAATTTTTCTCTGTACGTAAATTAAAGTAAGACCATAAGACCTGTTAAAAGTTGAAACCATAAGATTCTAAATCAAGTATGATTCAGAATTTTTAATTTTTGATAAATTTTTAACGAATTTTCGGTCATTTTTACACTATATCTCGTTATAATGAAGTCCGTTTACTATATCCGATGTTGTGAACGCTAGCTATAGTTAACAGATTTTGTGTGCATTAGGGTGTTCACTATAACGAGAGTCGACTGTATATAAAACTTTTATTGACTAGTGTGATTCTTACAAAACCTAATAGATATATTAATGCCTAAAAGAAATCAAATAAATATTTTCAGTAATTGTATTTTGCAATAAAACCTATTCAAACCATCACTCAAATCATTTTAAATTCAATCCTTGATATAATTTAAATTTATTCTAACAAAACTGTGAAAAAATTTAATGACTTCTAGATGATGTCCTTATTTGATCAATTTCAAAATAAGCTGAAGAATACCAGAATACCTTTTATAATTTGAGTTTTACTTGACATATAAATTATTTGTAAAAATCAATTAAAAGTCTGTCTTTGATCGGAGAACTGATGTTGAGATGAAAAATTTTTGATAACCCTATGAGAAAATTAAACGTGAAAAAGAAGCCTTGATTTTCACTGTATAAGATCTTAATCATTAGCTTCAATGAAATTTTAATTTTTTCAATAAGTAAACATCTGTTTCAAAAATATTAATAAAGCTTTCAGTATATTTGACTTCCACTCTCAAATGTTTACCTTCGATTCATATCTCAAGTTTAACTTAATTCATATAAACTCTGCTTGAGATGGATTTTTCTATTATTTCCATTCGATGTGTAAACTCTTATCTTTGTTGTGATTCTTGTCTCTGAAGAAAATGAATTCTATCTCTAATACAGAATTATCTTTTAATTGTTTGACATATTTTTCATATCAATTTTGGAAAGATATTGAAGATAAAAGAATGAAAGGTTTTCTGCTATTCAGTGATGGACCATATATTATTCAGTATTTTAACAATTTATTTGATATTAGTTTTGAAAATTATCCCGAATTTTATGAAATCTCGTGAACCATTCAAACTGAGAACAACAATACAATGCCATAATATTTTATTGTGGCAATCAATGCGTTTTATTTTATAATTAAATTACGATCACTTAATTTTGACAAAGTATTTATAGACTTCAGTATACCATCAGATGAAGAAACTTCACCTCAAATCCAAAATGAGATAAAATTAATGAATTTTTATCACATAACAAAACTAATTGATTTTTTGGACACAATATTTTTCGCATTACGCAAAAAGTCTAATCAAATATAATTTCTTCATGTATATCATCACACATTGATAGCATTTCTTACATGGCTTGGTATTTGGTACAGATTTAATATGAAACCAAATGAATTGTTCATTATTGTCAACTCTTTTGTACATACTGTTATGTATTCATATTATGCTTTGTCAACCTTTGGTCCGGAAGTTCAAAAATATTTGTGGTGGAAAAAGTATATAACGCAACTACAAATCATTTTGGACATACAATCTGTTATGAATTTATCGATTGCAAAAAACAAAGTTTCCACCAAGGCGTTCATCTTCAAGTTAGTCTCTACCACGGATGAATTGGCAGATTTTGAATTTGACTGTGAATTATGAAACATTATTTTACCTCAATGTTTGAAAAAATCCTCAAGACATTCCTCTCTCTTAAAGTCTCTTTTCCAGCTGTTTGAAAAATGTGCTCGAAAATGATCTATTTTTAATTATATAAAATATTATGAATTTCAAAAACAGTCTGACTTGACTCGGATAAATGATTGCTATGGTTCTGTGGGAGCTATGGGTCCATGAAGGGCATCAATCGAATCAACTCCCCAAGCGAAGTGAGTGAACATTGGCGCGGATCCACGCCAAAAGTTCGTGGAATTTAGTTCGTGCGAAATAAGTTCGCGCGAATATTGAAAGTACGAAAAAAGTTCGCATATGCAAAAAGCTCGTGCGAATAAAGTTCGTCAAATGTTTCAATATTTATTATTTGTTAAAACAGATGTAAAAAGTATTAAATATGAAAGAAATCGAATTTAAAAAGTTGAAAATTGATTGAAATTATACTTCATACTGAAAGTTGTGTGAGTCTAACCTAACCTAACCTAACCTAACCTAACAATAAATAGAAAGCAAACAAATTAATACACAATTAATTTCATGAATTAACCGGAAATTCAATCAAATTATACAAAATTTTTTCGCTCGAACTTTTTTCATACACGAACATTTTTCGCACGAATTTTTTGCATACACGAACTTTTTTGCACGAACTAAATTCGCACGTAAAAATTTCGCACGAACTAAATTCCACGAACTTTTGGCGCGATACCCATTGGCGCTATATTCTAGCCTCCCCCCGAACATGGATAAAGACCCTCTCCCCTAGTTTATCGGCAAAATAACCTTAGCAGTAACAGAAACAAAAATTCTCCTGAAACAAAATTTTATTCAGCTTTTTAAGACAAATCGAATGGCTATTCTATTTTTTTCTTGTGACCTTCCAAAGGTCATTAAAATTGGGTAAAAAATATGAACTCATTGGTTGCCAAATATGAACAAAAACTGCTTTTTCAGGTGACATACATTAATAAACATTAGTTTTCGTTCACTTTCACTATTTATAAGTGTTTAAGTTATGAGTGAATGGTTTGACTCATGCTTAGAACGGAGGTTTTCCGGTATCAGTCGGGGAACGAAATCAAAACTATTTGAATTGATGAAAAATGATTACCTTAGAAAGAATATACTTCAATTTGCTGCTAATGGGTTGTTATACTGCTTTTACTGTAAATTAAGTCTTTACCATTGAATTTGATGGTCAATTTGATAAGACTTACAAATTCCTAATTCACTGTACTTTATATCACAATTCAAATCTCAAACGAATAAACGATAAAAAACTGAAAACGAGTTATTTTAAGTTTGAAGTGGTTTTGTAAATAAATTAAGCATGTTGTTTTGGCTTTGAAATTTTGAATTAGTATTTCAAGTTTAATATAACTTTTATTATTATAACTTATAATATATAGTCATAAGATTTTTGTGAGATTTAAATTGTGGTAAAAGTATTTTAGGAAATTATAAGTCTTATGAAATGAGCCATTAAGTTGAATGGTAAACACAAGAAATGGGGTTTTCAGATTTTATGAATTTCTGTGTATCTCAAAATTGAATTTTTAAAAATTTTAATATATCTGTACTCCAAATTTTGACATTTTCTTCTGACGATTAAATAAGACACAAAGCTTTTAACAGATTTTTAGTCACATTGACCTTTCAAAGTGCTTTTGACTTAAATCTTTGATTTTTTTTACTTTTCACTTTTTAACTGTTTTTGATTAAATTTTTGTATAAAAGTCCCACAGATATATTATGGATTTGATCTTTGAAATGAACTACGGGCATTTTTTCTGAACCGTTAAAACGGTTCGAAGCCCTCTATTCTCGACGTCTGTTTTATTTTATCTTTGAATCAAATCTTTTTGCATAATTAATCTCACATATAAAAGCTCAAATTAGCTTCATTCAATTAAAGTGAATATCATTTCGTTTCTGATTATTAGTTAATTGAGAGTGAATAAGATGACTACAGAATAATTAACGAATAATTTGATGTATTTAAGCCATCAATTCTGGAAAGATTATGGAGATAAAAGAATGAAAAGTTTGTCTTATTTAGTGAGGGGCCTTATATTATTTTCTGTATTGTAGGGATTTGTGGTTGAAATTTTTTTTAACAATTCTACAATCGGTTCAATTTGCTATTTTTATCATTTATGGCATTTTTATTGAAGAATTAGATATTCCATATCCAAATGTGCGAAGATATTTCACACAATTTCAAAGTCCGTTCTTTTATTTATTTTTCAGATTCTGTCTCAATTGTTATTCAAAAGAAGATAAAAAGCTAGTTTAAGCGTCTTTTATCAAATTAAGTTATAATTCATTGCTAATGAATCATTTTTATAAGTCTAACAACTTTTATAATATTTTTAAAGTTTCTGATGTTTAACACAACATTTTGAATGTAAGCTCAAAAGCACAAAATTTTCTTATTCATTTTTTCTAAATATTCAACATGATTTTTGTTTATTTTTTAATATCTAATGAATTATCTTTTGTTTTAAGACAAATGAAATGTTTTAAAATGAATTTTAGTATTACTTCAATACTCCAAATTCATAAGTTCTTAGTATATGAGAAGAATAATAATGAGAATTATATTACAAACACTATTCATTATTCATATATATCAATAATTAAAATATAATTTCAATTCAATATCAACTTAATATTTTATTATATTGTACAAATATATATAATAAAAAAATTCATAACGATTTCGCTCAAATTCTCAAATATAATAAATTCACAACTATTTGGCTCTAAAAGTGTACAAAATATTCTTCCATACATTTCCGGTAAGAAAAAAATCCTGTATTGACTCCGAAAACATACCTAAAGCCCAAAGCGAAGGTATATCTGCAGGACCGGCGCACCTATAATACAAATCAGGATTGCATAAAGTGATCGCTTCTTTTTGAGCGTTAACCACTTCATGAACTTGTGATCGCGATATCATCATATTGTGCTTCAAATTAGCCTTTATTTTATCACAACATTTTTCTCCCCCGTAATCTTCACGAACTTTTTGATCAGTTCTTTGCCATATTTGGTCCACTGATTTTGATAGTAAGTTAACATCCGCTATAGGAGTTCGATAAAGAGTAGGCTCAATCGTGATAACTTTGACTCCGAATCGTAACATTTCTCTGCGAAGTCCATCAGAGAATGAGCGGACAGCAAATTTTGACATACAATATGCTGTCATTCCTTGAAATGTGAAACGACCTTTAAAAAAATTAATTTTATTATATTCAGAGTCAGATTTGATTTTTTCAATCTGAGTCAGAACTAAAAAAATTCATATATTAGGACAATTGTTGAAAATAGAAATTGTTCGTATGTAAATAACTGCATAACCCAATTTTGAGCCATCAATTTTGAATTCTATATATGCAGAATACATACTTTCAGAATTCAGAATACAATGTATAATCAATATAATATTCATAAACTTTTTTTAGAATAAGAGATTCAAACAATGTTTTTTAGTTACACAATAATTGTATAAAAGTTTTTTAATTGTGTTTTCTTTATCTTTAAAATTAAAAAACATTGTTTGAATCTCTTATTCTAAAAAAGTTTAACAATAACTTATTATATTTAATATTATACAAGTATTGTATTTATATATTATATAATTATTGTATAATTAAATAAGTTTGAGAATCAAGAATTGTATATACTATAGTGATTTTTTTCACTAAAAGTAAAAGTAAAAAACAATAAAGGATAATATCAAAAGTATTTCTTTTCATTGAATAGGAAAAAAATTCAATTTAAAATTCTGGAATATTATTAAAAATTTTCAATTTCTAGTCACAAAGCAATTTCATAACTCGAATATATATCATTCGCATAAATTTCAGTAAAAACATTCAATTTTATCACTGATATTAATTAAAATTTGGACAAAAACCTTCAAAAATGTTTTATTAATTACCCGCTATACTCGACATATTAACGACACGTCCGCCCGATTTCCTCAATAGCGGTAAACAATGTTTCGTAACTCTGACTAAACCCAGAACATTGACAGCAAA